>OVBB01000319.1:0-28170 GCA_900406415.1 Isatis lusitanica
CAGGATCCATACCATTAAGTTTATGTTGTGTATATCCTTGCCAATTACTCTATAAATAACTCACCAAGAAAAGAAACATAACTCATCAATTTTCTGTTTAAAAAAAAAACTAAAATGAATTTTTCGAAACTAAATTATTATAAAAAAAAAAACAAATACAACCGGCAATGAATCCAACGGCGGATATGCCACGTAGACATACACTCCTCTGCCGCCAAAAAGAAAACAAGAGACTCTGAAACCAACGGCGGATAGAACCTGATTCAACACGAATTTGGACTGCATCTAATCTGATTCTTCTTCTTCAGTCTCTGCGAATAATATTTCAGCAAAAAATTTCTTGAAAAACAGAATATACTATATATTCTCAGCAATAAAAATGGGTTTTTCCCATTTTACGAGATCAGTTGCTCTTCTTTTCATTGTTTCTCTTCATCTTCCTTGCACGACTTCATTAAGCTCAGAACCAGAAGTTATTACTATCGATGTGAGTCAAGCCCATAAACTTCTTTATCATGGCTACACTTTTCTCGACGTCAGGTAAAAGTTTAGAAACCTTTTCAGATTCAGACATGTCTTTATTGCTGTTCGTTAGTATACTTCTTTTTACGCGATACATCTAGAGTTTGACATGTTTTAAAACAGAACTGTTGAAGAATTCGAGAAAGGCCATGTTGATTCAGAGAAAGTCTTCAATGTTCCCTACTGGTTCTATACTCCACATGGTCAAGAAAACAACCCAAATTTCTTGAAACATGTTTCATCTCTTTGTAACCAAACCGATCATCTTGTTGTGGTAATAACACAGTCTTTGTCCTGATCATGTGACTTTACTCACTGGATTTGAATAATATAATCTGTTATTCTAATCATGTTTTGTAGGGATGTAAATCTGGAGTTAGATCTTTATATGCTACCAAAGTTCTTGTTTCTTCTGTAAGTACCAAAAGATTCATTCTCTAATAATTAAAAGCTCTGTTTTCTTTTTGTGTGAATAAAGAGTGAAAAAAAGAGAGGACTGTAGATGCTTTTTTTTTCTTGAATTTATCTGCGTTTCTTGATGAGATTTAATGGGTATTTTTATCAATGTAACAGGGATTCAAGAGTGTAAGAAACATGGACGGTGGTTATATTGCTTGGATCGAGAAGAGATATCCAGTTAAAGTGGAACTAAAGGAACTCAAGTACGATGAGCTATGATTCAGATAAATCCAAAGTCTAGCATATTTTAAACTAAATGTAAAATCGTTAATTTTAATACTAATAGACGTTTTGATAAATTTAGATGCTCTTTTCATGTGTCAATGCAATTCCCTAGACAAAGAAACCATGGAACTGGCCCGAAAAGGTCAAGATTTCACAGAACCGGTTCTGGCCTAAGATGATGTATAACGTTTAAAAGTAAGTTGAAAATGTGTAAAACGTTTTCTCTTATCATAGCAAAAATACACACACGAGATTTTGAGTATTATTCATAGAGAAGAAAAAATGGGCAGACCGGGCAACGTAGCTCCGGAGTCAACAATGTAAACATTCCCGGAGACATATCGAGAAGAGTCGTGAATCAGATAGCGAACGAGAGAGGTAATCCCCGGATCCACGGTCTGTTGCACCTTTAACGGTATACTCCGCTCGTTCACGTTCTTGAGCCACTTTTTCTGCATGAGACCTTGTGTCATCTCTGACTCCAAAAGCCCCGGTGCGATCGAGTTCACTCTGATATTGTAAACACCTAACTCGATAGCCATCACTCTTGTCATGGTGTCCACACCGCCTTTCGAACAAGCATACGCGATCCCACCGGGAACTACACCGCAGTGTAGCCCGGAGATGGATGAAACGTTTATCACCGAGCCACCACCACTTCCGCGCATCAAAACGCAGACGTATTTGGATACTAACCAAGCTCCGGTTAAGTTGGTTTTGAAGACTCTGTCCCATTCGTTTTCTGACAAGTCCAAACTAGAGTTGACATTGCCTCTGATTCCGGCGTTGTTGATCAACGCATCGATCGTTCCAAAGATTTCGCAAGCTTCTTTGACCGCTTCTTGGATGGTGGCTGCGTCTGATGAAACGTCTAGCTCAAGAGCAGCGGCTTGGACTCCGGTTGTGTTGATTTCTGAGCATAGAGATTTGAGACGACCGACACGACGAGCTGCTGCGATAATCTTGCAGCCAGCTTTGGCTAGATCAAGACAAATCTCTCTTCCTATACCAGAGGAAGCTCCTGTCACAAGGACCACTTTGTCTTTAAGTTCACACCATGGCTCCAGTTGCTTCAACACATTAAAAACAAAATCAAGTATTTTCTTATCAAAATGAGACAACACAAATACAAATTTGAATATGATTAAGATAAAAAAGTGATGAAGGGCCATAATTAGAGAAAATAAAGAATCTCACAGTTTGAAGATTGCTCATTTTCTTCCTTCCTCCTCTGTGTGTGTGTTTTCGGTGGATAAGGAGAAGTGTATTACACATTTAATAAAGCCAGTCTTCTCTCTGTAGACCAAAGCGACAATTTAACGTGGCAGTGTAAGTCTGCAACAGATTCGTGTAATCCATTAAACTGATTTGGTTAGATGATTTTACTATTTCTATTCTCACTTCTCAGTATATCCGATGTTTTCGAGGTGAAATGATTTGTTCCTTTTCTCTTTGGCACGCAGGGAAAATAATTTTCTCTGAAGGCTTTAAGATTTTTTTTTTTTTTTTAAATGGGTAGTTCACACTTTTGTTTACAGTTTCCAAGATATTCTCTACATTTAAATATATATAGGATTTTCTGTAAAAATGAAAACGTTTCATCTGGCAGATGAAAATAGAGTATTTAGCTTGCAAAAAAAATGTCAAATGTATTTACTACAACAAAAGAACCGTTAATCTTGAACGAATATCTCTTACATATATACAAGCGTTACTACAACAAAAAAAATGAAATTCTAAAAGCTTCTCTCTTTTTTTTTTCTTTTTCTTTTAACTTAAAAAGCTTTTCTCTTACTATCTCAAAAACATTTAAAAAAGAAGAGAGGGCTTTTTTTTGTTTTTTAAAGAAAATTTAAAAGAGGATTCCGGTCTCTGTAAATGCTTTTTCCTTGAATTTATCTGAGTTTTTTTTTATAAGATTTAATGGGATTTTTTTACCATTTACCCAGAGATTGAAGTATGTAAACATGGGCGGTGGTTATATTTACTTAAATGCAGAAAATATTTCAAGCCAAAGTGGAACTAAAGGGACTCAAGTACGATGAGAACTGATTCAGATAATCCAAAGATGGCATGTTAAACCGAATCTGCAAACTTAATGTAAAAAAATGTTTAATCTTATACTCATTTATGGGTCAATGCAATTTCCGAGAGCATAATAAGGACCGACATGAGAAAAAAAATGGTGGACGTCAAAATCAACCAACCGTATAAACAGCGCGGGAATGATGTCGGTAAGGTTTAAGTTTTAAACCGAACCGGTTTAAAACGCTACACGCGTTACTTACGCGCAACCGCCACGTCTTCACATCTCCCGACAGGCCAGAGAAACTTAACTCAGTCACTTTCTTCTTCAAATAAATATCTTTAATTATTAAACAGAAACCAAGTCTCGTCTCCTCCATTCTTCTCCGATTTCAAATCTCCGGCGACAATGGAATCTTACGGAAACTCTAACGACAAGCAATCTTCGTCTCTTTACCCTACTGTCGACATGTCGAATCCCGACGCTCCTTTTCACCCAACTTCCTCCTCGTCTACTAGTAACCTCTATCCTTCGCTCGACATGGATGATCTCGCCAGTAATCTCTTCCCCGAGCAACCGGCGGAGACGAGCTCCGTCCCGGTCTCGGCTCCTCCCGCTGCGACGGAGGAGGTGATCTTGAGAATCTCCGGCGCGATTCTCCACCTGATCGACCAATCTTACAGCGTCGAGCTCGCTTGCGGCGACCTCGAGATCTTCCGTCTTGTTCAGGACGGAAACGTCGTCGCCGTTCTCGCTCGCGTCGCCGACGAGATTCAATGGCCGTTGACCAAGGACGAGAACTCCGTCAAGGTCGACGAGTCTCATTACTTCTTCACCCTCCGTCCCACCAAGGACTTTGGACCTGATTCGAGCGATGAAGACGAGGACGGAGCGAAGAAGCCTAAGCGGAAGGGAGAAGAGAACGATATGCTGAACTACGGACTCACGATTGCTTCGAAAGGTCAAGAGCATTTGCTGGAGGAGCTTGAGCAGATCTTGTCGGACTACAGCTGTTTCACGGTGCAGCAAGTCTCGGAGGAAGCCAAGGAAACAGGGGAAGAGGTTTTGGATGTGACGGTGGCGAGGGAGACGTCTCCGGTGGAGCTTACTGGAGAGAGGAAAGAGATTGTGGAGAAGCAATGTGCTGCGTATTGGACGACTTTAGCACCCAATGTGGAGGATTACAGTGAGAAGACGGCGAAGCTGATCGCGACTGGTTCAGGGCATCTGATCAAAGGGATTCTCTGGTGTGGAGATGTGACTATGGATCGTCTCAAGTGGGGAAATGATTTCATGAAACGGAGGTTGAGTAAGGCCGAGAAGGAGAGGGATGTTCATCCTGACACTTTGAAAAGAATCAAAAGGTATGTGTGAATGAATAGATGGTTTCTGCTAAAAGTGAACTGTGATTTTGATGATGCTTCTCGAGGAGTTCTTGTAGTCAGTTTGTGGAAAAAGGAAACCTTTGTGATTGTTGCTAAGTAGGTGGAATGTGACTTTCTATTTTAGGAATCATGTGTATTTGGTAATCTTATATTTAGATAATGGGACACGAGTCATGACTGATGATGCCTTGGATTGTTTTGTTTATGTAGAGTGAAGAAGATGACCAAAATGACAGAGAATGTGGCGAATGGCATTCTCTCTGGAGTAATTAAAGTTTCAGGGTTCTTCACAAGTTCAGTGGCAAACACCAAAGTGGGAAAGAAATTCTTTAGCCTTCTTCCTGGAGAAATCGTCCTTGCAACTCTTGACGGATTCAGTAAGTCCACTGTCTTATCTATGATTTTACGCGGCTATCTTTAGATTTGATAATCATTGGGAATGTTGATTCTTGTTTCGATAGATAAGGTCTGTGATGCTGCTGAAGTAGCTGGAAGGAACGTAATGTCAACCTCGTCCACTGTTGCAACCGAACTTGTTGATCACAGGTAAGTAACTGACAGTAGTCGGAATCTGAAACTCTCAGTACTGTGTCAAATCATTTATGTTTAATTTGGTGTTTGATGAATGCAGGCATGGTGGTAAAGCGGCTGAGGCGACGAACGAAGGGCTTGAGGCAGTGGGACATGTCTTTGGGACAGCCTGGGCTGCTTTCAAAATCAGAAAGGCGATTAATCCGAAGAGCGTTCTCAAGCCTTCGACTCTTGCCAAATCCGCCATTAAATCTGCTGCTTCACAGAAGAAAGCTTAGTAAATGGGTTCCTGGCCTATTGGTTCCTGGTTGTTTGCATTGTCTCTTGTCTTTGATTCAGAAGTAAAACTGAAAAGAGGTTTGGTCCGTTTGGATTAAGTTGCTGTCAAGTTGTTTGTGTGTTTCTCTGACTGAGAATCATGTAATGTAATGAATTGATACGAATATGCCATGTACGTGCAAGTAGTGGGAGCTCTTAAGCAATATCATTTGAGGCTATTGATCCCATAATATAGTTTTTGCTACATGTCAAAGCTTCCCATGCTTTAATCTCCGGGCCAACTCCAACAATGCTAATGTGTTACATTTGTTAACTAATCCTATTTAATTGTAATTATTTGAAGACTTAGGATATATGTTTATGCCTTAATTCTAGTATTTCCCACATGCAACAGAGCAATTCTTGCATCATGCACACTACTTTTCAGCCAATTAAGCAATGCTAAAGAAAACATCCACAAATCAATCATGTGGCTAAGATGCGAGTTGTTCTTGCTACTCCCAGCGTATAGGTGTCCAGTCAGTTGTTCTTGCTAAATTGATGTCTTTGTTATAGTATACTGTATACATACTTTTATATACATTTACTTGGATTTTTTGTTTTTATTTTATTTTATTTATATATATATTAGATAAAATTTTATAATCATATAAAATTTTAAAATAAAAATGATAGCAAACTTAATCGTTTCACTATATAAAATTTTCAGTCACATAAATTTTAAATATTACAACATTAAATTACAAATAATACAGAAGTGTTATTAATAATAATCTAAAATTAAACCATAAATAAAATTAGATCTAATATATATACTCAATAAATAAAGTGTGAATATATGCAATACAAACATGACAAACTTCAAAATATTCTAAAAAATACAATAACACAAATGAGGAAAAAAGATTAAAAATAACAATAACATAAGTACATAACTTGTACAATTTTAAATAGACTAATAAAAGTAAGTGAAAATAATACTAAATAAGTTATTTTGAAACTTTAATCATGGAGTAACTCTGTGTTTAATATTCGCACATCAACGAAAATCATTTCTTATTTCCATGAATAAGTTGCAAATGAAATCTACTATGTCTGAGTTTCTTTGGTTTCTTTGAAACTGGTGACAAAACCATTCAAGAAATAAAACAGATTAGTTTATATCACATAAAAGTTAGTAGCCATTTTTCGTGGGATAAAGTAAAACTTACTGTCCCAAAAGAAAGTTGAAAGCAAACCAACATTCTTTCATTTCTTCAGCCAAAACACTATATAGTAAACGTTGTTGACCCACTTGACCAAGCAACCAATCTAAGGAGCTACTATGTCTAAGTTTCTTTGGTTTCTTTGAAACTGGTGGCAGAACCATTCAAGAAATAAAACAGATTAGTTTATATCACATAAAAGTTAGTAGCCATTTTTCGTGGGATAAAGTAAAACTTACCGTCCCAGAAGAAAGTCAAAAGCAGATCAACGTTCTTTCATTTCTACAGCCAAAACACTATATAGTAAGCGTCGTTGACCCACTTGACCAAGCAACCAAATATGTTGATCTAAGGAGCTTCTTGACGGTGTTAACAAGCAATGTTTTGAATCTCTCTTGGCATACAAATGTGAAGTATAACATTCTGCCTAACAAGTTTAAGCATATGATTACACATGGTATTACACATAACATTACATAAAAAACATTTAACATTAGCTAGTGGTTCTTATTTAGTTAACTTAATCGTTCTAAATTGTTGTATTATATTGGTTCTCTTTTTGAAAGAAAACAGATTATAATTATAATTATTGGCGATGACATCATATAAAATCCACTGGGACAATCGTGGGCTTTTGAAAGGCAAGAATATAGTTGTACTCTTCAAACTCATCTAATTCTTTAAGCTTTCAATTGTTCTTTCTTTCTAGCAAAAAAAAAAAAAAAAAAAAANTCTAGTGACTGTATTATGAATGTTGATTGATACAATATTCTTTCTAGAGTTGTAGATTTTTTTTTAAAAATGGAGAAATACTCTTAAATAGCATATTTTTAGGTTTTTGTGACGAAAATAGCATATCAAGGGAAAAATATCAATAATAACACACTTTGATCATTTTTTATGTGTTATACTAATGAGTTTGGATTCACAAATCATTAGTTAGAGTTTAGATTTTAGAGTTTGGGGTTTAGGGTTACAGAATTGAGAAAAAACAAATGATAAATATATGTATAATAGTTTTTTTCTTCTTTTAATAAATGTTATTTTTGTCATTTTTACCATAGTGTGCTATTTTCATCGCAAAAACTTAAAAATGTGTTATTTTAAAGAATTGTCCTTTAAAATAATGAATGTTGACTGATACAAAATATATATCATAAATATCAATATGTTGTTTTTTCTTTTATTCGTTGGACCTATGGTTTCTAGTAAAATTCAATCTGGAGGTTTCTCTTTGGCAACACTTATATATAAAAGAAGATTGAGCTTTTTTCCCAACACTATATATGTTTTGGTTTTAAATTATATAGCCAGTGTACTTTGGAGTTTGATGATTCTCTTTTCAATAGATGAAGTTGACAAAAAAAAAAAAAAACTACTCCGTAGAATCGCATAGATGCTGAGATATGTTTCTGATATAGACGCTGGTGTACAGTTGATAAAGTACCTAACAATTTATTTTGAACATTGTTAATTTCGAGATACAACAAATGTCGTCTAAATATGGAAATGACGAAATATAAAGCGTAAAATATTTAAAACTGAAAACTATTATATATTCAGAAAATCTTTAATACATTCGTATCTGATTCAAGAAGCCCAAGAGATTGACCCTGGTCTATTTCTAGAATCTGTTACAAAATTAAGAAAAATATAAAAGAATGACTATATTGCTACATTCTTAGACATAGCCCATAGGTGATAGGTCCACATGAATATATGAAAGGGATTTGAAATAGAAATATAGAACCAAAAGGGTAATGAAAGACTGATAGAAAATCGAATCAAATTCTCTATAAGTGTCGAAACCATCAATGGTTACTAAGTGCTTTGTACCACTTAATCTTATCCTCTTATTATATTTTATGATAATTGAACTTTAAATCGTAAAACTAGTTGTATATGAGATATATATGCTTACAGCATCTTCACTTTATTTTCTTGTCCGATTCTCTCGTGATTTTTTTTTAACAAGTCGTAATCAAGCTACTGCTTATGATGTTTACCAATTCTTTGTTATCTTATTATGAGTTCACACCGATTATATATGTACGTTTACCTTACTAGTAATAAATATAATATGTATATCAAGTTTTTGACCTAATGATATATCCAAATTATTATCTGAATCGTACTTCTTAGTATACAATGTAGTGAGGCAAGCAATTAAGTAGAGTATAATATTTTTAAGGAAGGATTTGGTATGGCAGTAATAACTAAGAAGAATTAGCAAACAAACCAACAATTATATTAAAGGAAAAATAGTGAGCAAATGGTGGTGTTTACTTACGTGGACTCTATTAACTATTTTTTTTTCAGTGAATGTAAAATTTATTCAATCAAAAATTGTATTAACATCAAGTGCTTCTTGTTTTCAAAATCGGAAGAACCAAAATAATTGAAAGAATACTACTAAGTAATCAAATAATGAAAAGTTTTCCTATGTTTGTGTTCTCGAACAAAACCGAACAATAACACTCTTTTTCAAACTATTAAACATACACATTACAATACAAATCATGTTGGTAAATGATAATAAGATTCTCAAAAAAACTTTATCCACATTCTAACTAACTATACATCTATAGGTTAATGTCTTACTAGCTTTTATTATATAGCCAACTTATTATCTTGATTAACATCGTACCCAAAAGAAAAAAAAAATATTTCTATAAAATGAGAATTGGTTGATTAATTTATGGGGAATTTGAAAATAAACACACTTCCCCCCTCGCCCAACCCCCAAAATAAGGTATACTTCTGAGGCTTTAAGGAAACCTTCATTGACAAGAAGACTTACTAATGAAATCGTGATACTTTTTTGAGTTTTTTTTGGGTGGTATTACCTTTATTTATGTATACATATATTTTTAAGTTATAATATAAGATATGCAATAAAAAATTTAAAGACGATTGCAGCTGAGATGGTAGATATTAGATAACTAGTAGCAAAGATCTTTATCATTTGTATTTTTAGCTTAATTACTAGAGTATTTAGCACATAAATCATTTTAATACCTAACTAATTGATATGCGTATTACTATTCTAAAGCTAGCTGTATATAAACCACGCACAGGTTGGTTTTTTATGATCAACTTGCCCTTTGTGGTTTTTTCTCCACAACCACTAATGACCAAAGAGCACACAACGTTAAGCAAACTACTATATAAAATGATATCTATACATATCCGTATATATATAAATAAACAAACATATGGAATGCGTGTGAAACTTTGAAGATTCAAAGGCTTGCAATTTTCAGTAACCATGCATGCACATTTCTTTTTTAAGCACACATCATTACCATGTACCTTAAGTCTTCTAAATAGCCCCCTTTTGAGATTTTCTCTAGATTTTCAATCTTTTTATTTGGATTGTGATCTCATTTGTTATTGATTTGATGCTAAAGATAGATCTGAATCTTGCTTTAAGCACAAACAACAAACAAAAATTCTAATACCAGATTACATCTAGAAACCATACATTTTTGTTGTCATCTAGATGAGTTAATTATATATTTATGTGATATTTGAATATGGGTACATGAGTTCACATTTGGACTCAATGTATGTGTTTTTTTAACTGAGTCGACGTATGTGTTTTATACTTCAAATGATGAGATATATTTTTTCCAAAAAATACAGACAACCACAATGTACATTTTTATCGTTAGCGTGAGCTAATTTTAGATTCAGCATGTTGAAAACAAAGGGGTTTATATGTGAATTTTCATATTTAGTGCGGATTTAAATCCTAGTCAAAATTGATCCAAGAATATGTATTCCACTATATTTAAGAGCCATTACTAGTACTACCTTTCAGATTTGAATTTGTGATATTTAGAAGAGTATGTACTACTCTGACTAAGTTTACTGAGACAATTTAGGCTGATTAATTTTCATCAACACAGAAAATCAAATCTCTTTAAATGAGAATGACAATTTTTTTTTTCAAAACACCTTAGACATATTTGATTTAATTATTGAAAAGAGTTATCAACGAATTTGTTACTTTTAAACCAAGTTCAAGGGTCGTTAATATCACCGACTACGCTTTATAGATTTGTTACTTGATCATGAAGCTCCATAAGATTTTTACTAAACTTTGGTCAAAATTAATTATCACCGTGACATGATGACAATTCTCTTTTTTTTTCCCCACCAGATACAGTTTACCTTTTTTTGTTAACCAATGACAGTTTAACCTTAAAATATTTTTGACTATAATAAAAAAAGAAATGACACGGAGACTTCTTTTATTTTTTTGAAAAATCATGAACAAGCAAAAAAAAAAAAAGAACATAACTTCAGTTTGAGTTCAACCAAACTGCATTTTAACCTTAGTACCAAAAACCAAACTGCATTTTAACATTAATGCCAAAAAAAAAAAAAAACTAAACTGCACCAATAAAACCAAACCGAAATAACTTCAGTTTGAGTTCAACTAACATTATACTAAAATGTACTATACAATCTTTTATTTTTATAACTAAAAATACTACATGATTTGATAAATTTGAAATAGATTTTTTTTTAAAAACCATGAACAAACAGAAACATTTGTCGAATCGAAAGTCACAACGTAACGCAATTTTGAACTTTTCTTTTGTTTTTTCAAAACAAACTTTACAACTAATATGATTATATTTATAACCTATATACATAAGAACAAATATATATATATATGTGGTAACAAACATCTTTTCAATCCGGTACCAGTCAAAATTTTTATTTTATAATAGTTTGTGTAGAGGCTAAATATACGGAACCAAGTAGAATCAGTAGATACTTAAATCAATTTATATTGTTTAGTCGTAATAAACTTTTTCTATATACTTTTTTGCAAACAGTAAGTAGTTAATATAGTAGTACAAAATGTCGGCCAAATACTAAAAAAAAACATTTTCTGTTATCCTATAAGTAAAAGACAAAACCCTAAACAGCAAATCACAGAGCACAAATCTTTGAAACCTTCTGAGAGAGAGACAACTCAAAGCTAGAAGAATTCTTTTTTTTTCTGACAAAAATAATACACTCAAAGTTAGGTCCCTGAATAAATTTATTCATTTCTTCTTTATAGTATTATTTTAAAATAGTTTAAAACTCGGAAAATTCTTCACTCCGTACATCCTCTGTAGCTTCTATGGTATGTGGACCTGAAGCCAAATATAATCCATATTGGCCATTTTACTCTCTACACATTCCCCACTGGCCAAAATTCGAAGATCCATCGCAACCACTTTCTCCAAAATCTTGCTTTTTCAGTTATTTGATTTCATTGAAAATAAAAAGATATCGTCTTTCTGTTTATTCTCTGTATATAAATAAGAACATTGTTTTGCTTCTCTATTCTCCAGCCTCCTCTTTAATTCTGCCACTCTTTACTACCAAATTTTGAAGCTTTACCACTTTTGCTTCATCGGTTTCTGATTTTTATACTAAAATATTAGTTTTTTTTTTGGTATTGATCAAAAAGTGGGGAGTGACACAAGAAGCAGTATAGCTTTCCACTAGATAAAAAAAGCACCCAAAGTCACCAACAACAACAACAAAAGACCGAACATGTGTCTTCGTTTCTGAGCAAGATGCGAGGAGATAGCTTCTCAGTTAGTATCGAGAGTCTTCCTGATTCTCCAATGCGTTCGAGGAAGAAGATGAGTAAAGTGTTCGATAAAATGACTGAATGGGTTACCCCTTGGAGAAGTAAATCAGAGCTGCTAAGAGAGAGAAGGATCATACGTGGAGATGTCGAGCAAGAACAGTTTCAGTACGCAAGCAATCACTGTTTGTCATCTTACTACAGTGTCTTTGTTGTTCGCCTCGCTATAATGGTTAGATTCTTCTTCTCTCTTGAAACTCATTTTTGTTTGATTTCATCTTCAAAATTTTCCATGATCAAGTTTCTCTGATTTTTGTATGTCTAGTATATAAGAAAGGTGGAAGCTTTAAAAGTTGAGAGGTGTGTGTGTGTGTGTGTGTGTGTGCAGGTGATGCTAGCAATTCTAATTGGGCTTTTAACCATACTAACATGGCATTTCACAAGGATTTATACAAAGCAATCGCTTCAAAACTTAGCATATGGTCTTCGATACGAGCTTCTCCAGCGTCCAATCTTACGGATGTGGAGCGTTTTAAACACCACATCCGAGCTAACAACAGCTCAGGTCAAGCTCTCTGAATATGTCATAAGAAAATATGACAAGCCAACAACTCAAGAAGAACTAGTTGAGGTTTCAGTTTCTGTTTTCTTAGTCTATTCTTTGTGGTCCTATGTTTGATGTGAGATGCTTTAATTAGTTATTCTTCTTTTGTTAAACTTTAATCAGATGTATCAAGCAATGAAGGATGTGACATGGGCTCTGTTTGCTAGCGCCAAAGCTCTAAATGCCATAACCATAAACTACAGAAATGGATTTGTCCAAGCTTTTCACAGAGATCCAGCAAGTAGTAGCACGTTCTACATCTACTCTGATCTTAAAAACTATTCCATCAGTGGAACAGGTCTTGAAGATGTAAAAATGTCGATGGGTCACGGGTGGAACAATCAGACAATACACGGGAACATGTCTGCCATCTGGTACCAGCAACAGCTTGATCCAGTAACAGGTGCAAAACTAGGGAAGCCTCTTCAAATCCCACCGGATGATCTCATCAACATCGCAGGAATCTCACAAGTGACTGATGGTGAAGCTTCTTGGCATGTGACAGTAAGCAAATACATGGACTCTCCGCTTCTCTCAGCGGCTTTGCCTGTCTTCGACGCTTCAAACAAGAGTATTGTGGCTGTTGTTGGGGTGACAACTGCACTTTACAGCGTCGGGCAGTTGATGAGAGATCTTGTAGAAGTACATGGTGGACATATCTATTTGACATCTCAAGAAGGATACTTGCTTGCTACTTCCACAAATTGTCCGCTTCTAACTAATACATCAAAGGGGCCTAAGCTTATGAAAGCCATTGATTCAGAGGAGTGGGCTATAAAGACAGGAGCTCAGTGGTTGGAGAAAACTTACGGGAGTCACCTCCCTGACGTTGTTCATGCTGAGAATGCAAGGCTTGGTGACCAACAATATTACCTTGATTCGTTCTATCTTAATCTCAAGAGACTTCCAATTGTAAGTTTTCTCTATCAAGAGTCTTTAAATCTCCCAGAAGTCGTATTGTTTAATTTTTGAGTTTTACGCATTTTGCAGATAGGTGTTGTCATTATTCCTAGGAAGTTCATCATGGGGAAAGTGGATGAAAGAGCCTTCAAGACTTTGGTTATACTGATTTCTGCTTCTGTCTGCACCTTCTTTATTGGATGTGTCTGCATTTTAATCCTTACAAATGGAGTTTCAAAAGAGATGAAACTAAGAGCAGAGCTAATAAGGCAACTGGATGCAAGAAGAAGAGCTGAAGCTTCGAGCAACTACAAAAGCCAGTTTTTGGCAAATATGAGGTTGTTCCATCGCTGCATCTGATATCTTTCCTGCAAAATAAGTTCTTTCGATTGTTTAACATTCTTAATGCTTAATACTGAGATGAGATTTTCTTGCATTCTAGCCATGAGTTGAGGACACCCATGGCTGCTGTGATTGGATTGCTAGATATTCTAATATCGGATGATTGTCTTTCAAATGAGCAATACGCAACAGTCACTCAGATCAGGAAGTGCTCTACAGCCCTCCTCCGGCTTCTCAACAACATACTGGATTTGAGCAAGGTCAGAAAGTAGAAGACAAAATCTTATGTTAGTTTTCAGTATTACATCTGCGGATCGTTAAGTTTGGCAGTGAGTGAACATTATAGTTGTTTCAACTGTGCTTTGTCTGAAGCTATCATGTCACTAGCAGCTACAAACTGTCCTCTGATTTCTTCCTTTTCCGCGCCATAGGTTGAGTCGGGAAAACTTGTTCTGGAAGAAGCTGAGTTCGATTTGGGACGAGAACTTGAAGGACTTGTTGACATGTTCTCAGTGCAGTGTATTAACCACAATGTAGAGACTGTTCTAGACCTCTCTGGTATGACTCGGTATTATGTTTTAGATAGACAATGATTGAATGTTCGTAATAAACTGAAACCTCGGCTTATGATCTCTCTTTCCGCAGATGATATGCCAAGTTTAGTCCGAGGGGATTCGGCAAGACTTGTTCAAATCTTTGCAAATCTTATAAGCAATTCTATAAAGTTTACAACAAGTGAGTTTTGTTTCCATCTCTGTCTTCTCTTGTTCTTTTTCATGACAGAGATACATTGCCAATCTTAAAAAGATGGTTACTTTGCAGCGGGACACATTATCCTTCGCGGATGGTGCGAGAACGTGAGTTCTCAACATGATGAGATGAGCATAACTGTTGACAGAAAGAGACCGTGGTGTCCAATGAAGACAAGACTGGTGCATCACAGAAATCATTTGCACAAGTCTTGCAAGAACGAGAACAAAATGGTTCTTTGGTTTGAGGTTGATGACACTGGATGTGGTATGACACTTGAGTCCCTTAATTATATACAATTCATTCAAGATCTCCCAGGTTCTGAAAATTACTCTTATTCTACAAATCTTTTCTGCAGGAATAGATCCAAGCAAATGGGACTCTGTGTTTGAGAGCTTTGAGCAAGCTGATCCTTCTACAACTCGGACGTAAGTGATTATGATTAAGTGCACACAGTGAATGTATAAGCAAACGTATGTTGTTATATGAATCTTAAAACTCACTGGTCTTGTACAGGCACGGAGGAACTGGACTTGGACTGTGTATCGTGCGAAACCTGGTTAGTTCAAGTCGCTGGAACTTAAGAGTTTGACGAGTCATGGAAGCAATCAAATCATCTGAAACCTTACTTTGTAATTTGACAGGTAAACAAGATGGGTGGAGATATCAAAGTAGTACAGAAGAATGGCTCAGGAACTATAATGAGACTATACTTGATTCTGACTATTCCTGACAATGCGGATCATTTCTGCCAGCCAGATTTCTCCAAGTACGGTCTAGTGGTACGTAAAGCCATGGATTGTGACGTATAGATCATTGATTAAAATGTTTCTATGTTCGTGAGCATGTGTTGTTGGTTTTGAATGCAACAGGTTTTGCTTTCAATGTCTGGAAGTACAGCAAGATCGATCCAATCAAAGTGGTTGCGTAAACACGGCATTGCGACCGTTGAAGCATCGGACTGGAACGAGCTGACTCAGATCATTAGAGACCTCTTCGAGACAGGAAGCCGTGAAAACAGCTTCGATTCGCAGCACAACGTTGCTGAATCACTGAGAGCAGAGCTTTCGAGTATACAAGAGATCAAGAACCCTGTGTTTGTCATAGTGGTGGATATCGGAGTTCTTGATCTCACTACAGATATATGGAAGGAACAGCTAAACTACCTCGACAGATTCTCGGGCAAAGCAAAGTTTGCTTGGCTGCTGAAGCATGACACCTCCAATACAGTCAAAACAGAGCTCAGACGAAAAGGGCATGTGATGATGGTTAACAAACCCTTGTACAAGGCCAAAATGATCCAGATTCTTGAGGCTGTGATAAAGAACCGGAAGAGAGGCTTTTGTAATGCGGTAAGAAACAGAGGAGTCGGAAGTGATGAATCCCATGACTGCTTAGAAATCGACCCAACACAGTTCGACACTTGCAGCTCCGATGAATCCTCTGAGACTTGTGGTGGAGATAAACAAGGAGATGACAAATCTGTGAAACCAAGCGCATTGCCTTCTCCAGTGCTTAAGAACTACCTCCTTGACATCACTAAGAGCAGTGATGAATCAACATCTGCAAGTATGACTCAGAGAAAACAAGAAGAAGAAGAAGAAGACTGGAAAGATCGAAGTAACCGGCTGTATTCAGGAGTTGCTTTGGATGGAAAGAATCAGAAATCTCTTGAAGGTATAAGGATCTTGCTAGCGGAAGATACACCGGTTCTTCAACGAGTAGCCACCATAATGCTAGAGAAAATGGGAGCAACCGTAACTGCAGTTTGGGATGGACAACAAGCAGTTGATGCACTCAACTACAGATCTATAGATACACAAGAACACAACTTGTCGGAAGAAGAAACCACTAGCAAGAACATTACAAAACCGCAGAGTGATTTACGAAATTCCTCACCTTATGACTTGATCCTAATGGACTGCCAGGTATACAATTATATATATATATTCACATTTACTTCACTTTTTCTATTTCAAGTCGACTTGTAAAGACATTGACATTTCTCATTGCAGATGCCAAAAATGGATGGATATGAGGCAACAAAGGCTATAAGAAGAGCAGAGATTGGCACAGAGCTGCATGTTCCAATTGTGGCGTTGACAGCTCACGCAATGTCTTCAGATGAAGCCAAGTGCTTGGAGGTAGGGATGGATGCTTATCTCACTAAGCCTATTGATCGAAAGCTTATGGTCTCTACCATTTTGTCACTCACAAAACCATCAACAGTCATAACTAGTTCATTTTCCGGTTGAAGCAATGGATGAAATCTAACAAGAGAGACTTTTCTTAGGTTCGGGATCTTGGCTTTTGTATATATTTGAATTTGTAGTGTTTACTCAAATCTTGTGACGAAGAGGCTTTTGAGGAGAAGGAATCAAGTTTTTTTATTTGGGGGTCATTTTTGTATACTGCGACACCAAAAATGCTTGTTGTACTTAAATAAATAAGATGATTATACTTGTTTTGATGATGCTGTGTTGTTCATTAGTATGTCGAGCAATTAAAAAAAATAATAAGTAATAAAGTGGCCCATACAGGTTTCGAACCTGTGACCTTCGCGTTATTAGCACGACGCTCTAACCAACTGAGCTAATGGGCCATTTGACATATAATTGGATATAATGTTTACTAAACAAATTTTGACTACATGTGTAACCTTTACCGTGAAGGAAGAAACCAACTGAAATGGCAACACAATTAAAAAGAATATTATAGTATATGATCAAGGAGAATGTGATCCTGTTTTTGTCAGCGGAAGGAAGAAAACACGAAGTGTATGTTTACAATTGAAGCAATAAAAACAGTCTCATCGTATATGAGGAAGATAAGTTCTGTGTTTCAATATTGCTTAAGATCGAATCTCATCCTACCAAAAATGAAATGATGAATATTACGAGCATGTGAAAATAAAGATTTGCTTGATGCTTACGTGAATAAAATGAGCCAGCTACAATTACATTGCCGATGTTGACAGTCTTTGTATATCTACGAGGTACATGTTTGAAAGGGCAACGTTTTAAGTGTCAACTTTTGTTCCTGAACGATATGGAAGGAAGAATAGAGAGAGAGGAAAAGAGAGAAGTAGCAGTGCAATGTTAGCTCTCAGCTAAAGCTGGAAACTATTTATCAGTAAAAGAGAAGAACTAATCGTTTTTTTTAGGATTAAGAGAGCTTATCACAACGAACTCTGAACCATCTTTAAGCTCAATGTGTTTCTTCTTCTTAAGCCTTCACTAGAAAGTGGCAGAGACGAGAGAGAGAGAGAGATGAGCGTAGAGAAATTACAATATGGAGCAGGCCTTTTGTGCTTTGCTCTTCTTTTTCTTCTGCTTTGGAGGTTGAAGTACCACTCTAATCGCTGCATCAAACACCCCCTTCACGTTCTGCATATCTCAAAAAAAAAGAAGAGAAACAGTCTAAGAAAGCTAATGAAGTAAAAGAGCGAACCCATTTTCAATGTAGTATTCACCAAAAGGGAAGTTTTTTCTTTCTTGCCTCCTGTGATTTGGAACTGCACTCGATGTACGCAGGAGCTCCGATTAGTTTCCTTAGTTCCTCTCCCTTTGATGTTCAAAGTGGGGAATGGTTCAGAGGGTTTCGTTTAAGTACCAAGCGGAGTAGACTGAACCAATTTGGCAGAAAATTAAGATTACCTGAACAGTGGTAATAGGTACAGCACCAGGGTGGTCAACAAAGAACTGTTTGTCATCCCGAAGATCTGCCGCATTTGATGAACACAAACCATAAGAAGAAGATGATAGTCAAATAATCGAAAAAGGATTTTTAGATGGATCAGGCAGCAGGAATCCGAAAGTGAGCATAGGTATTATTAGTAAGAAACCGAATCTGTTACACGAATTGAGGTGATCTTGCATAAGCCTTTACACTAAAGGTTCATAATTGCTATATTTAGACAATTGAGTGTCTACATGCATATGGTAGTCTCTAACAGTGGGGATGGCAGGTTAACTATAACGACACGAGAAGCCATTAAACCCATAACATAACCCAACAATCTATTAAAACCGAAAGAAAAAAACATCAGAGACGAGCTTCTCAACCTAGAGTATCGCAGAAATTGTATTATTCCTAAAACCATCCCTAATTTCCATATCAGAGCAAAACAGCTACTAAGAATATATAATGGCAGTGAACAAACTAAAGCAGAACCAATGAATGCAAGGTAATAATGTCAACCAGTATCACAAATATACAGAGAAGCATGGAGAGCTAGTTGTCACAAAGGAATAAGCAAACAGAGACATATATGAAAATCAAAACAAATGCAAAAAAAAAAGAAGAAGGAACTTGCCTAGTTTGGTTCCAACAAGAACTATAGGGACACCAGGGGCATAGTGTTTCAGCTCTGGGATCCACTGCAAACAGAAGAACAAGATAAAGCAGCGAAATCACGAGGAAAAAAGGACTTAATAACTTTGTTTCCTTTAAAGCGAAAATAGGATCGCACCTTCTTAGAGACATTCTCATAACTAGCCTTACTGATGAGAGAGAAGGCTAAGATGAAAACATCAGCACCGCGGTAACTCAACGGTCTTAATCTGTTATAATCCTCCTGCCCTGTTCACAAACCAAAACCCAACTTCAAGACCCATTTTGGAGAAAAAAAGGCCATAGCTTTGCTGCAACTAAGTATAAAGCCACGAGCTTTAACGAGTACCTGCGGTATCCCACAAGCCTAGGTTCACAGTACTCCCGTTAACAACCACATTTGCGCTAAAGTTATCGAAAACGGTCGGAACATAATCCTGTTCCACAAAGATACACACAACAAGCCTGAGTAAAAAGACACAAATCTTCATGACAAAACAAAAAGCATATGAATCACATTGAGATAGAAAAGACCTAAGCTTCGTCCTACAATTCAATCAATGAAGGAGGAGGAAGGAGGAAACATGATATATACCGTAGGGAAAGTGTTGCTGGTGTAAGAAATCAGCAAACAGGTTTTACCGACAGCTCCGTCACCGACGGTCACGCACTTTATGAACCTCGAAGCGCTCATTTCCACCGCCTTCTCTTCTTCTTCTTCTTCTTCTTCACCAGAATTCGTAACAGTTACGTGATCACACACCAAGAGAATAAAAGAAGAAGACAAAAAATCTCCCCTACTCGAAATAATCCAACCTCAGATCTACTACACCTGAGGAAACAAGAGCAAAATCCCCTCAACAGAAACAAACAAAAATTCCTCCGTCGTCTTTCCCTTTTCAATCCGCCAAACCCTAAGAGATGTTCGAATTAGGAAACCCTAGACCAAATCGGAAAATGTGAGAGAATTCAGAACAAGTGATCAAAGAAGACGAAGAAGAATAGACGTCAAAGATGATGAATCGGAGAGAGAGAGAGAGAGGGAAGTAGAAAAGTGATGGCCGGAAATTTATGCCATTGAAGCGTTCACAGAAGGAACAATCTCCTCCATCAACTTCCCGATTGTTTTGCTTTTTATTTATTTCTTTTTCTCCTTTCGTCTTTCTGTTAATTTGTTTCTTCTTCCTTTTTTGTTTTTAAGTTTTTTTTCTTAAACCAGCGATTTGTTATTTTTTTTCCTAAATAATTTAACAGCAAAAATTACCAGTGTCATTTGTAAAGAGGATTGCATAAAATTCGACCACAGTTCTGTTAACCGAAAGTCCTTGAATTATTAAAAATTATTAAAAATTCTTGTGATTATTATTATTATTATTATTCTGACACTTGTGCTTATTATTATTGATAATGTCTCCTTTTCTGCAACAACATTCATATATCTTATATCATGCCTTCCTTCATAGTTCAACCCACATATAACGTGTCTAATGAGTATTTTGACTGTAAATTGAAGCTTCACAAAATGTCGCGACTCGTGAGGGCTCTTAGTTTTGCGTTATACAACTTATTGGTAGATATCATTATGATGAACTCGATCAAACAATAATATGATCAATTGAGATAACTCATTCGATATTTGTCATGTTGATAACAGTTCTAATGACAATTACGTAATTTATGAGCACCTCATCTGATAATCCCAATGTTAAACTCAGATTTACTCAAGAGTCAAGACCAGTGATCAGGTAAGACTCGTATAAACACAGCAAACTCCACAAGTTACAAAAAACCCTGAAACGCCTTGAAAATCAGACGAACAGACCAGACCTAAACCGGGTATACATCTCGAGCAGCAATCAACAACACACAAAGAGTCTCTTCCTGATTCTCAAACGACCCAACCAGAGGGGTTTCAAACAAGCTAGCTCTTCTTGTTGTTACCAATAATATATTATATGATATTCTATACTTTGATCTCCTCGTATCTATCACCAATGGCACCGCCTTTCTGCTTTTGGAACTCCATGAACCGAAGCGTACTTGCAAAGAACGATTCCGCAGATGGGTCAGAGGACATGGATTCTTCGTTCTTGATCAGTTGGATCAGGCTCTCCACTGATTCAACTGTGATCTGTGGTATCCCTTTCTCAAAGAAATAAAGGTACCTACACATTTACATTAACATTAGCTTACACAAAGATGATGATGATGCTCACTAGGGATGAGAAGATGAAATGTGATAAATATAAAGATTTACTTGTTTAATATCTCGATGAAGAGGGTGACAGATCCTGTACCACCCCGAGCTGCGCTGGTCATTTGTTGAGCCGAGTTTGCAATTTTAAGCGCTCGTTTGAGACAAAGTAGAACCCTAGTTTCAAAAGTAAAAACCAAAGTACGATAAGATATGGTTAGTTAATCAAATACACATTGTCTTCTATCGCTCACGCGAATATATTATACCTTTCTCCATCTTGTATGGTCTCATGATCTTGGAGCCAGAACAGATGAGAGCATGCATAAACAGCTCGACATTGATCAGGTTTCTTTAGAAGTTTCGCTGAATACTGCAAGAGGATAAGTTTGCCCTTATCAGCTTTTTTTAGCAGAGAGAATTGAATCTAGCGGAGACGAAGTAACATATCATGAGGAAGGAAATACCCCCGTCGCCTTGTGTGTTAAAGTATCTCTATTCTCAACACCAAATACGTGCATCCTTTGCAGAGTTCCAATTATAAGTTGTAAAGCGGTCACCTGGGCCTTTGAGTCCTTTGCAGAAGAAAAAGTTTTTGAAGTATGAGAAAAACGAAACTCACCCGCCTATTTTGGTTTAGAAACAAGAAATGAAAATAGTGGTAGCACATTTTCGTCCAGGAAATTACAACTAACCGAGATTTCTTCTTCGTATAAGATGTATGCCTGTGTGAAAAATTCGTATGCAATTGGCTCTTCATCACACTTATTCGCAGCCTGATGAAATAGGAAAAAGAAGTGAGCATATTACTGATCTCAATTGATTACTAATGCGCACAAGGGAAATTTATTTACCTCAGCACACTGCAAGTACAATCGGAATGCCAAGTCAGGTGATGGAGCAGTAGGTAGCGCTTCGATAATCTGCAACAAGCAAAAGACTCCAGCAGATCAAGACAAGAGCTGAAGACTGAAACAGGGTCGGAGCAATACCATTGGCCCCCTTGCTAAATCTACAAAAACTGTCGACTGGGATTTTTCAATGTCCACAATCAGCTCGTGTGAACTTAATTTGGCCAAGTTTGAGTAAGGAAATGCAGCTCTGACACACTGTTCTACCTAGAAAAACAGAAATGAACACTCTAGTTATGTGAAATTATGAAAACTTACCTGATTTAAAAATTGGAAGATTTTAGTAGCAGACACCGAAGCCTCTTTTCCAAAAGGATTGTCTCCTTCCACTGGCAACCGCCTGATTAGCTGCAATTTAAAACAAAAAGAAAGCAAAACATTCTAGATATATTCAAGAAGAAAAATTCCACAAACTACATCAGATACACTTCTATGCAGTATAACAGATAAAAAGAAACAACAAAAGCGTCATCGCAAATCAAACTCAAAATAAATAAATAAACTCTTGAGGGGCTTTAAAGAGGGGCGTCATAGCACTCAACTCTATGTATTTTGAATAGCTTCAATCAAGAAACCATACCTTCAGAGCAGAAACAGCAAGGGGAGGAATGGTGAACTTTAAGCGCTTTGGCCCCCCTGTCAGGAAATGCTTCTTCAGGATACTGATAATCTGAAATTTAATGAAACAGCTTCAAAGACTGAAAGCCAAAACCTTAAAAGAATGTTGAAGTACAGTATATGACTGACTAGGAAAATTACAAACAAAGAATAGAGGCAACTGGGAAAGGATGCAATAGAACTGACGCCCTAAAACATAAAAACTCTAAATGCAAGCCAATAACTAGAAAGCCTAATGTCAACATAAAAAGAGGACACACATAACGAAACTGAATGTGCAAGAGTTTCATGCACCTTAAACATCTCTTCCGCGTCATCAGTATATAACATGTGAATGAGACGCGCAACAGAATTCTGCTCCTCCTCAAAGTCATCTTCATCAACCTAAAGGCGTAGAAAGATATGAACAGAAGTCAAAATTCAACTTTCTTTTGGGGTTCTGAATCAGTTCTTTGTGACTCACAAATAATAGAAAAATTCATTAAATGATTACAACAACCTCAAGACCTTGCGGCTCATCCAGGTCGTTGATAAGGCCTTTGATCAGTTCAAGCAATGCTTCAACCTACCAAAGTAAAACAGGACAAAGAAATTAAATTTTACCACACAGATGGTTTAACCAAGAAGGCAAGGGCGCGAAGTATCCTACCTTCTCGGCTGTAGCAATAGTTGTCTTGTTTTTCATAATGCTTCGGATTATAACAGTAGCCATTACTCTCTTTGTCTCGTTATCAAGGTATTCCAGTACAAGGGGATAGTTTGTTAGTTTGAGGGCGGTGACAACATCATTATACTTCTCTAAGGGAGCACTTAAAAGTGTGACAATCTCCTTTGTTGCACGGCTGTCATCAATCTTTCCTTTTCTGGACAGTTGCTTAATACATGATCCCTAGGCAGAGAAAGTGGAGAACATCAAATTCACGTTCTTTCATCCAATTTACCTTATTCCAGCAAAACATTTGATAAATAGTATGATTTTTTTTCTGAAAATGGCGACTAGTTTATATAGCACATACATATAACAGAATAATAATAAAACTGCTGAATCAACATTTGCTAGCAGAATATAAACAAAGATAACCTGAATCCACTTTCATTTTATATAAAAGATTGGCATCTTCTGATACAGCTATCAAGAATTTGTCAATATCTTGGGAATGTGAATTGAATAACAAGTTAATCTAAATAATGAAATCGAGAGAGCTAGTAAGCACCATTAACAAAATAAGACGTATTTAAACTTAGCTTAAGAAGAGAACAATATGTAAATACAGTCGCTGAAAGAAAACTGACCAACACTTGGTCCGCATAATCAAGCCGGTCGGGGTGAACATGGAGAGTAAACTTAAGAAGCGAGGAATATAGGGTAACTGCACTCAGAATTGGCATGTCATCTTGTGCTTCTATCACCTGCAACATCATAGTATTTTGTTTAAGAAAGTCTTTCATCGAAGTAAAAAAGACATCAAAATCGCGTTAATTTAGAAGTGGAACAAATATGCAGAAAGGATGGTGTTTTGCAGAGAAAACATCTAACACATAAAGAACACTGCATGTTTCTACACGCTGATGGATTCTTCTAAAGTGAAGAGTTTAACGTGAGAAAGAAATGTCAAGCAACAAAATACTCGCGCCTTCTCCATGTTTTTCGTGATGCTAACAAGTCAGGTCAACATGATTTCTAAGCTATAGCGTTACTTTCCTCCTCTTTTAATTTTTACAGAAACCAAACAACAACTGCACATACACAGCCAGTTGATCAGGGTCTAAACACAAAGGTTACCTTTCCGATTGCATTATTCAACTTTGAGAAAGCTTCCACTTGAAGGAAATAAGGTAATACTTCAGCATCTAAGGCAGCATAACTTGACAGCCTCTCCATTAAACGTGAAAGCACTGTCATGATGTCAACCGATGGCTGAGAAGAAAACCAGAGAGAAAGTGAGATATACAGGAGGCTAGTGAACTACTGAACCAAAAATATCCGAAAGTTCAGTTGATACAAATCTATATTGAAGGACCATGCAAAATTTCTTGTCTAGTACAGCCAAATTAGATCAATGGGACAATAACATAATGCCAACTGTGAAGGGGATACTCAGACTACCTGAAGTTGTGGACAAGCCCCAAGTAGTACATCAAGAGTCTGCAAGTGATACTCGTCCGGAAAAACTTGAATAATACAGTCCATTAGGTAATATTGAGCAATCTCATCTCTGCAGTTCACTATCTGAGCAATTATCAAACAAAATTCAGCTTTTGGTTAAGAAAAAAACTTAAGTTTTGTTATGTATGTGTGTTTATAAGATATTATAAATTTTACCTGCTCTAAGACTCTAGGAAGAACTGTATCTCTGTACATATCAAGGTCCACACCTTCTAACTGACCCAGCACATGAAGGTTCTTTCCAACCTGATACGTGAGGAACGCACGCTTCCATCAGTACAATAACGAATGGTAGGCACTTTCGGTACAGTGTTACCAGCTGTAAGAAAGTCATATTACAAGGTCACGGAGCTCGCTCCTCTCTCTCTCCCGTCTCTCCTTTTCTCGAGCAGGTCCCTGCAGACCAGAAAGCCCGACAGCAAGCCTCAACTCAGGATCATCAAAGGGTAATGATTCACAAGCAATACAACACCTGCGTGATCAGAATGATGCCCTCATAGTACATTTATATCTCCATGATGCGCAATCATTCTGGCAAGCTCGTTTGCAAAATGAGTAGAAGGGTGTATAACAACAATCGCAAATCATGACTCACCTGGTGTTGCATTCTGACCCAGAGTTTATTCATCTCAGTAAAGTTCAGTAGTACAAACTCCACAGCATCTGTGACTGTATCAGCATCTCTGCATAGAGTAGCAAACGAGTTACCAACTAGATGAATCTAGATTTTAGTATGTCAGTAACAAAAGTTTCTCGACCGTAATAGATTTGGATCATTATACTAATAAATATCAGGCTAAATGACCCAGCAGACGGCCAACATCCCGAATTACGTCAAACGAAACTAGGGATCTTCGACTTACAAGACTAAACAAGCACAGGCACAAGCATAAGCAAGTACACCGTGGAGTTCTGGCCTGCTAGGAAGAAACAACCAAACGACAGTGTGTAAGGGCTTACCCTTCATACTCAGAACCAATGTCAGGTAGTTTATCTCGACTAATTTGCGCAAGGTAACTTCTCAAGAAGAGACCACGCAGAGGATGCTGAATCCCACGGCACATCTCAACAAGATCTTTAAGAATTTCCTTGGCAGGAGCTTCCTTGGTTTTGATATAAACGGATCCTGCTGTACATAGTAGATATCTACAGAAGGAAAAAAAAAGAAGGAAAAAAAAAGAAGGAAAAAAAAAGATAGTACTTTAGCTAGAAACAGGAAACAAACTCTTCTCCGAAGAAATGCTAGCAACATTAAGTAGTGATCAAATAAAACTTCTTTGTCACTTACAAACGTGGTAATATGTTTCCCGCATGCTGTACAAGCTCATACAGTTCAATGACCGAGCAGCCACGCCGAGTTTCCTCCATGAAGAAGATTTCAAGTTTCCTTAACTCATCAAAAGCTCGCATATCTAAAACCATCAAATCAAATCACAAAAGCGTTGAATTTAGGAATTTAGTGAAACATATGATCACCTTTTACTTTATAAAAAAAAAAAACCGGAGATCATAACACGGGAACAACTCACAGAGGTCATAGTATTTGTGTGGTGAAAGCTTCGAAGTCCGCAACTCGCTAAGCATCTGAGCCGAATACTTGAGAGCATCTTTCAGATTATTCGAGTCCTAATCAACGAAAAGTTTTATCCCCCAAAATCAAAGTTAGGGTTTTTCACTAAATCCACACATCTATTTCGTGAAATGAACAGTCCCAAACGAATTTTTAGAAATTTTCTTAAATTCCAACAGCAAAGAAGAAATATATAGTCACCGAGAAAACGAACGGGAAGAAAGAAGAGAGAGCAGAATTACAATTGCGCGTTGCATGTAGAATGCGTTCTGCTTAAAAGCCGCAGCACCGGCGGCGAGCCATTTCTCCTCATCTTCTGCTCCGTCTGCGATCATCGTTCTCTCTAAATCTCGATCTCTCTGGGTTTCAGGTTTCTTTCAATTTGTCAATAAAAGGAAAAAACGACCTTGTCAAGTCTTTGGAATGGGAAATTATATCATGCTTCACACGTGTACGCTTTTCTCACTATCCACCGTTCGATGTGCTACTTAACTACAGATCTAACGGTCAATAGTAGCTATCTAGGTTGGGAGAAAAACACCGAACCATACTAAACCGAAATGTTTGTTATAATCCTTTGGGGTTTCAATTATTCGAAAACCGGAAGCCAGCACCAAATCCGAACCATAATCTTTTTTTGTGTCTTTTATTTTTTTATACATAAATATTTAAAATTAATATGACACATATCTATTCTATTAAAACAGGACCATTATATGAAAAGTCCTTACATTGATTTATGGAAAATGCCATTGTTTTTAATGGTTTTAAAAGTTTTCATAAAAGGTATTTAGTCAAATGATATATGTAAATTATGATTAAAATTTTAATCAAAATTAAATAGAAATAAAATCTCAGAATATATATTGTAAACTAAATTGAATCAAAAATTCCTTTTAAACATATTTTAAAATATTAGATTTTGGGTTTTATGGAAGAAGATCTTATGGAATAAAATTTGATTATATACATATATATTAGATTAGATTAGAAAATATTAATTTATAGTTTTAATTTAAAATGAAGATTTTACATTAAAATGAATATTTTTATTTAAAACTATTTCTATAAATCATAAAGTCAAGTTTTTAGTAATTGGTGTATGTACACTTAAATTTGACTTTGTGATTTATAGAAATAGTTTTAAATCATTTCCACTAATTTTAAATAAAAATATTCATTTTAATGTAAAATCTTTATTTTTAAAACTAAAACTATAAATATTTACAAAATCTTATTATTGGGAGAACAAAAACTATAAATACGAAATTTCATTTTGGGGAATTTAAAAAGAAACTATTGCAATTTTTTTACTGATTTAACTTCATCATATATACATATAAAATGTACAATTGATGCAATGTGCACATCTCAAATGTACATAAGCCATTTTGTCTTATTGAATGTTGCTCATGGCTCATGGGGTGGGGGAGTTGTTATAATTGGAAGAACAAAAACTATAAGTACAAGTTTTTTTTTTGGGGAATTTTTTTAGAATATTATAACAAAATTTAACTTCATCATATATATATATATATATATATATATATA
>OVBB01000320.1:0-27942 GCA_900406415.1 Isatis lusitanica
TTAATTGGGAAGGGGAATATTTGTGGTCACTAGATGGCCTGATACGGATTATTCTGCTGCGTGTAAGACGGCGTGTCCTCAGGCTGATACTGGAAGCTTTGACCTCATGAGTAATAGTCTAGCGATCTGCTGTATACGTTTGATGAGAGATTCGGCCAAGCCGTTCTGTGTATGTACATGTGCCACGGAGTGTTCCACACTTACCCCCATGGACATACAGTAATCATCAAAGGCTCTGGAGGTAAACTCACCCGCATTGTCCATACGGATGGTTTTCAAAGGAAAATCCAGAAAGTGTGCTCGTAGATGAATTATCTGAGTAAGGAGTCTTGCAAATGTCCGTGTTGACAATAAGCATACATGTGACCATTGGGTAGATGCGTCCCACATGGTGGGTGGATTGGTCCGCATATGTCTCCTTGAATTCTTTCCAGGAAATTTATTGTTTCCTTAGTCACTTTTACTGGTGACGGCCTTACAATCAATTTACCTTGTGAACATGAGGNAATCAATTTTCGCATCATTCCTGACCCGAGATGTCCCCGTCGGTCATGCCTAGGGGTGTTAAACAGGATTTTCAAGCCCAGCCCAGACCTTTTTATTTTAAACCCAGCCCTTTTACACCCTAACCCATTTTAAGTCCTTTAAAATTTAGAAAACAGGGTTTAACCCTTTTAAGCCCTTTTCTTATTCTACCATCTTTTTGCATTAACATAAACGATAATTTTTCTACCAACTATTTATAAGTTTATAACAAAAACACAAAAATAAGAATATCTCCATACATAATAAGTTATTTAAAAAAAAAAATTTTAAAAAAATTAAGTCTAAAATATAAACTTTCCAGTTTTCTCCAATTTTCTCCAATTTTCTCCAAACCATCCTTCAAGCATACCATCATGATGGATTCCAAATGCATTCTTTCCAGCCAAAACATCACCTTCAAAACGAACAGAAACAATCCAAAGACTCAATCAATCCAAAGAGTAAAAGCTACAGACAGAATCTTGAACATGTTACGTTTATGTGATCAGAACCAAAGATAGATGCTATCAAGTAAACCAACAAGAACCTAAGAGCAAAAGCTATAGACAGAATCCAAATCTTGAACAAGTTACGTTTCTGTGATGAAAATTGGAGATGGACACTGTCAAGTTAACCAATCAAGAACCTAAGAGAAAAAGCTATAGATAGAGACTAAATCTTGAACAAGTTACATTTCTGTGATGAGATAAGTAAAGTACCAATGATGATCATGTAAACGATCAAGACGCCAGTGTTGCTAAAAAGAACAGCGACTCATGTGTGAGAATCTCCAACTCCTGAGCTACTTGCAATCTTTGTAGCATCATTATCCTCATCATCAAAATAATCCTCAATATCTCCTATATTTTTATGATGTGAGTTAGTCAAACAATATAAACCATATTATTAGCTAGTACTGAAATTTTACCTTCAAACTCTGCAAATCCTCTTAGCCAGTTGCGAGTGCAAATTAATGCTTGCACATTTTTGGGAAGAAGACGATTTCTGAAAGGGTTCAATACCCGACCTCCAATACTGAAAGCGGATTCTGATGCTACAGTAGTAACTGGGATAGTAAGCAAATCAGATGCCATTGAAGCTAAATCACCATATCGATGCTGGTTTTCTTTCCAAAAGCTCAAAACTTCTATGTCTGAAAAAGTCTTCATCTCAAGCCTGGATTCATCATCCAAATAGATTTCCAGATTTGATTTCGTATTTGTTGAACTAGATTTGAGACTAGTTTCAAGCTTAAAGAGATCCTGTAATATACAAATACACAAAAGATTAGTTACATAAATGAAAACTAGTGATAATATTCATAAATATTGTCATACTTACATCATTCAAATCATCTTCAAGTGGAGACTCATTGAGAAGCTCATGTGGAGTCAAAGTTGTTGAAGACTTCGAAGAACTTGCTGATTTAATCTGATACTCTTTATAAAGCGAAATCAGATTGTCCCTAACAATTTCAACCTTTTTCTCGGAAGTGATGGGATCCACTCTGTCGTAAGCCGATCTAATTATTTGCAATTTTAACCTTGGATCTAGAGCAGCTCCCATAGCTAGAATAATACTATACTGATATTTTGCAAATTTCTTCTTCATATTCTCAGCCATTGCTCTCACATCAGAATCATCACAATTAACATACTTCTTCAACAACATTTCGATTTTCCACATTTGTGTGAAGTAAATATTGGCTGTAGGATATTTCACTCCTAAAAAGTATGTCGTGATGGTATTAAAAGGCTTCAGGAGGTCACAAACTTTCTCTCCACGATCCCAGTCTTCTTAAAAAGGCAACCACTTGTAACCTCTCTCATACAAATTCAGAATAGCAAAGGCTTTTCTAAATTTCAAAGCTCTAGCAAGCATCTCGTAGGTTGAGTTCCAATGAGTAGGGACATCTAAAGACAAACCAGCTCCACTTTTGATCCCCACACTCTCAACGCATGTTGCAAAAGAGTCTTTCCTTCCTTCGGTTGCTTTCACAAACTTAACGATATCCCGAATATTCTCCAGAAGACCATTAGCTAATTCTAACCCTGCTTTCGCTATCAAATTCAGGATATGTGCGCAACATCTTACATGCAAAAACTTTCCATCGCACAACAGCCCATTACTACTCTGAAGACGGTGCTTAAGAATAGTTTGCATGCTACCATTAGCAGAGGCATTATCCAATGTGATCGTAAATACTTTCTTTTCCAAACCCCACTCTTTTAAGCAATCATAAATTTTTTTAGCAATCTCTTCACCATTGTGTGGAGGTTTAAGATTACAGAAAACTAAAATCTTATTATTTAACCTCCACCCATGATCAATATAGTGCGCTGTTACACAAATATATCCCATCACAGTACTACGGGCAGACCACAAATCTGCTGTAAAACACACACGGCCTTTGTGTTCTGCTAAATCCTCTATCAGCTTAACTTTTTCCATCTCATACCTCCTATAGACATCAAGTCCAGCAGTCTGTCTACATATATGCTGAACATCTGGGTTAAGAAATCTATCTCTAGCTCTGATCTTCTCATATTCGACATATCGGAAAGGTAAATCATGATATATGATTATCTAAGAAGTCATCTCCCTATCAATTTTGTGGTCATACTTAGGCCTCTCATAAGTCTTAGGCTTATCAGGGAAAACTATTAGATGGCGGTTCATTGTTGATGTTCCATATGTTTTATCTATTACCAACTTAATACCACAATGCTCACATCTAGCCCTTTCTTTTCCATCAGCCTCTATTCCTACAGGTGTAAAGTCTTTCCAACATTTAGCTCTTTTACGTTTTGCACGTACCGGTTGTTTTCGTTGAGATGGCTGAGTGACACTTTGTCCCAAAGTTTCTTCTTCCTCATTCATCTCCATCTTTATGTATTCGTTCTCTGTATTTAGGAGAGCAATTGTTTCCTCTGACTGCAGATCCATACTGCATAACAAAACAACAAGAAAGTGAAAACTAACGTCTTTAACTTAAAAGAGTCAAACAACAAGAAAGTGAAAACCCAACGTCTTTAACTTAAAGAGTCAAACAAGATTCTAGTTACGAATCATACAAACTGAAACAGCTTATCATGTGTTCTAAAAAAAAGAAACACCGTATCTTAGATGAAAAACTAGTGAATCGGTTCACTAATCAGAACCGCAAAAAGAACAAGAGAATATTGGGAACATAGATGCAGAGAAAGAGATGTTGTGAGATTTAAGTTAACCTTATGGAAAAAGATTTGAAGAATCGAGCTTGATGGCCTGAGTATACAGAGCTGCGGCTTTAAGCTAGTTCTCAGCTTTGAAGAAATCGTTGCCTTGAAAACTGCAGCTTGAGTTATTGATCTTACAAAATAAACAAAACCCAGCAAGCAATTGATCTTACAGAAGAAGAAGAAGTAAAACCCAGTAACGGTTGATTGAAAAATCGAAGGATTGAAGAAGAGAGCAAAGGAGAAGAGAGCGAAGAAGAAGATAGAGAACGAAGACAGCGTCGACAGAAAAAAAAAAAGTTTAGTTGGGTCATAATAAACCCTGAATAATTTAAGTCCTAGCCCAAATAAGTCCTATATAATTTATGTCTAAACAAAAAGGGTTAGGGTTTATAATCTTTTGGCAGGGCCCGGGCCAGCCCTAAAGTTTGAGCCATTTTAACATCTCTAGTCATGCCATAAAGTGAACATATCTGTAAAGGCTTTGTTTACGGTGGCATTGGCTTCTATCATACTGATTTGTATACAGTATAAGCCCGTAGCTATAGCAAGTATAGTCTCAAGGACTTTCTTTTGGCCTTGGGCGATTTTAACTATCTGGAGAAATTCTTTGTTTCCTCCGCCCATTGTTTCCACATGAAGACCATTCAGACGAATGTCTTTAAAACTCAATAAGTTTCGATTTGAGCTTGGTGAAAACAATGCATCAGAGACTTCTAGATGCGTGCCTTTAGGCATTAAAATGTTGGCCTGGCCGAAACCTTCTATAAGGCCGGCCGGTCCTGCTATAATACTTATGTTTGCCTTTTTGAGTGTAGTATTTATGAAGCATCTTTTATCCTTTAAATCGTGTGGCTTAACCCACTATCCACCACAAACTCCATACTTCATAAAAAAAGAATTTATGTCTTAAAAGCCATAATATTATTCATGAAACACCAAAAAAATAATTCAAAGACATAAAATCCAAACACAAATAAAAGCAACATGAAAAAGGAAAAACTTAAAAACTCGGAGTCACTTCAAACAATCGGAAGTCTCATAATTCATATTATCGTTCCGATCTGTGTCCATCTGATCATCTTTTTCATGATCGAAGTCATCCTCATTGTCATACTCATGCTGGGCCATGTGGGCCTCAGGATTCTTCCCTTTGAGGCTCTCTTGATAGCATTCTACAAGATGCTTAGGAGTCCTGCAAGTCTTGGCCCAAAGGTTACTCATCCCACAACGAGGGCAAACAGATTTGGTCGGGTCGGACTGATGTCCGGATTGATGTCCGCGGCCGTATCCACGGCCACGACCACAGCCGCGGTTAGAGTCCTCTTGGAATGTTGCCCTGTTATTTGAAATAGTCACGCAAACAGATAAACTCGGAGCCATTGTCACTGTGAATGGTCTTTACTCGACGATCAAATTAACGCTCAACAAAGGCAATAAAATTCCGCAGAGTAGTAGGTGCTTTCGTTTTGTCAGGTAAAAGAAACACCCATAGGGCTCTAGAGAAATCGTCAACAAGCGTGAGAAAGTAGCGAGATCCACAAATAGCTGTTGTCTGATAAGGACCCCATAAGTCACAATGAACATGCTGAAAAACCTCTAATGTTTTATTGATACTTATAGGAAAAGAATCTCTGGATTATTTTGCTCTAATACAAACGCCGCAAAATTTCGAATCAAAAGGAACACTAGTGCTAAAATCCGATAAAGCCAACATCTCCATAGCTTTAGAAGCCGGGTGACCAAAACGGGGATGATATACTTCAACCGAATACTTGTCTTGAGCCTTGGACATTGCTGCAACCGCCACACTTCTAAAATAATAGAGACCATTCAGTTGTTCACCCGCTCCAATCAGGGTTTGAGTGGTGCGCTCTTGAAGAACACAATTTCAATCAGACATCTGGACGATGCAACTGCTATCCTTAGCGAACTGAGATACTGAGATAAGATGACAGTCCAATCCAGCCACAAAATAAACATTAACCGATTGCAGAGCTGGACCAAGTTTCACTTTGCTGTGACTAGTTGCAAGAGTGAAACGGCCATCAGGGAGTTTAGTACGCATGAGTATCATATCAGCAATATCCGATAAAAATTCTAAGGTTCCGGTCATATGATTAGAAGCACCAGAATCAATAATCCAAGATTCAGAGAAAAACGTACCATTTAGATGATCCGAACCACGAGAGTTTCGATCATTAAACATGGACACCAAAGTTCGACACTGTTGATCATTAAGCTCAGTGAACCCGACATGATCAGCAGCTGTGATGGCCGAGTTAGCAGAAACGACTGGTGTAAAGATGACGTGATTTTCACGAGCCGAATCAAAGCGACAAGACTGAGACGAAGATTGAGACAAGGGAACATGAGGGACGTCTTGGTTTGTGTTTGGAAGAGAACCACGAGGTCTGCTCCCCCACCAGTGCGGATAACCAATTTTGCGAAAGCAATTGGCAGCTAAGTGTCCCGTTCTTCCACATAATGTGCATAGAGCGGACGGGTCTCGTAACTCAGAAGATTGGCGCGGCTTAGAGAACGATTGATTCATCTGCACCGCAAAACTGGCACCTTCTGGACGTTCTTCCATGATACTGGTACTGCGACGTGATTCTTCATCTTGAATCACAACTTGATACGCCTCATCCAACGAAGGCAAAGGATCACAAGATAATAAAGCAGATTTGACGGGACCAAAAATTGATCCATCAAGCCCCATCAAAAACTGGTGAAGTTTATCTTCTTCATGTTCCCTAGCAATTTCTTCTGCTGTCTTTGCACGCTGAAAATCCGCCAAAGTAGTCCAGATTTTTGTCAATTTGCTATAGTAGGTCTCCACAGCAGTACCTTTTTGATGGCAATTAGCAAGTTCGGCTTTAAGCCGTTGAACTCGTTGAATGTTTTTAACGGAAAATCGCTTTTGTATATGCATCAATAGATCATAAGCAACCTCTTGATGATATAGCGAACTGCTCAAATCAGGAGCAATCGTCAGTTGGATCCAAGAGACGGCCATTCGCGTTATTCGCCCACCAATCCTCGAGATCCTCAGAATCAGCATCAGGTTGAGGGATACTCCCATCTGCAAAACTAAACTTCTTCCTTGCACGCAGTGCAAGTCGAATATTCAAGGCCCATTCTTCGTAGTTGGGACCTCGAAGCTGTGGCTGAGAGATGACAGAACCAGGGTTATAGCCTGAAGAAAGATCATATGGATCGATTCAGCGAAGATGCGTGTACTGAGTAGACGCACGAGGAGAACCGTCACTGTTGTCGTCGGGATTGTCGTGAGGCATTGATTGAGAATTAAAAGCAACTTGATAGAGAGATCAAGAATATTAGAATCAATGAAGAAGCGAGATATCGAAGACCTAAGCTTAGGTTATAGCTCTGATACCATGACAAACTCTAGCTTTGTATAAAGAGTTTTCTTGTCTATACATGAAAGAGGCGTTGCCTTTTTATATAAGGATGTGACCTAATCTAGCTTAGTGTAATTACTGAATAAGTCCCCAACATATATGTAATTACAAGATAAGATATAACTCTCTCAATATGGTGCATCTGTTTTAATTATTACTAGATCTGGACCCACGCGTCGGCGCGCGGGATATGATTTATAATTTTGCAATTAACAACATACATTTATTTTATTTATAAATTCTTTTGATACTATTAAATTTATAAAAAAAAAAAACTATACTTTAAAGTTGTGGTGTGAATTCATAAATTATTTTGTCGTACTGTGAGCGCGCGAGATATGATTTTTAATTTTTCATTTAAATACATCAATTTATAAATTTATAATTTTTGAAGATAATTATAATTTATAAACTTATTAGAAGAAAATAATAACATTGCAAATAAGTATGAACACAATACGTTAAAGTTGTGGTGGAAATTATTTTTTAAATCTTTTTTCTGACTTGATTAGAAATTTAGAGAAAGAAAGTAATCGTAAACAAAAAGAAGTAGATAAAGAGCAAAAAAATAAAGAATCAATATAATTAAAAGATAAGTGGAAATTTAATTAAAAGATATGTGGAAGTAAATTGTATAACATCAAATTTAATAATTACATACTAAAATTTATGAAAATGTTTAGCTTAATATTTATATTTGTTAAGATATTGGATTTTTAAGAAAATTATTCTTATTTCAAAATAATATTGATATATTTTATGGAATATATCAATAATAATGTTTTTGTAAACTTTTTTTTTAAATATAGCAATTATCAGAAAAGTAATAGACATTTTTACACATTATTCAACATTTAAAACATTATACTTATATAAATGTACGTAGATGTTATATAATTGTTCCTCACCATTTGAGCTTATCGACAACTAAACAAGACTATTTTTAGAGATATGAGCCGAAGTAAACCCAAAATTGTTTCATTCTCATTAATCCAAATCGCAATTCCATTAAATTAGAATATATTTTTCATCTTAGATTTTGGCCCGCGCTTTTGAAGCGCGGTAATGTATTTTTGATAAAATTTGGATTTAGTAGAATGAAAATCTATATTTTTGATTTGTAATTTTCTTAATATTTTTTATATATATAATATATTTATATATTTGAAACTTTTTAGATGTGTTAACAGTTTTTTCTACTATAGATGTATCATATAATTTACCATATTTTATCGTGTTAGCAAACAACATTTCTATTTTGTTTTTCTTTACTTTAACTCATTTTATAGTGGTATAAAACTTTGCATGTTTGATAATTAACCGTGCAATAAAAATCTTTTCGTAAAAATATCAATCCCAACCCATCCATTAGATTATCAAATAACGTACATATTGAATAATTTATAATATTTAAAATTTATTAAACTAAAAGTTTTTATCTAATTCTAAATTTAAATAATTTGTGTACTAAGTTATTTTATTTACATTTACCACTTGATTTAATAATTTAACCATATTTATGAAATATATATATATATATATATAATATAGGATTTCCATTTTTCGTTAAATAGATGAATATTTATTTTAGTATTTTCACAATTAATAGTATTTTTAAAAAAAATTTGAAGAAAATGAAAGATATTTATTCTAGATTATGTTATAATCTCAACCCGTTCAACTGAAACAAATATTAATCTGAACCCGTTAATTATATAATCGAATAATATAAATATTGAATAATTTTTNGATAATTTTTAATATTTTACATTTATTAAACTGAAAATATATCAATCTAATTTCTAATATGAAATAAATGCAGTTTCACATTTATAAAAATAAAATAAGTTAATCTGTTAGTTTAATCTGTTATGTATCAAATATTCATTTCTAAACTTAAAATATATATTAAAATTTACGAAATATATCTATATATATCTATATATTACGAAATCTAATATTAAAATTATTTATATATAGTCAAATCTTGTTGAATAATTTTTTTTCCATAATATCTAAAATCCAATAGGTCTAAGGTCCAAACTGTTATGTATGTCTAAGTGGATGCCCATTGTATAAGGCCCATATTTTAGATGATTCTAGATATGGGATATTCCCTAGTTTATCTCCTTATTACTTATTCCCCAAGACTTTGTACTCCTATATATATTCTCCTATATTCTATGGAATAAAGATATCATTCATCTTTACAACACGTTATCAGCACAATTATAACTTAGATTAATATTCTATGGTTGATAAAAACGATTGTTGACTTGCATAGTTATCACTTAGATTAATCCCTATAGAGTATTGTATTAATTATATAATAGAGATTGCACACCAATGATATACTATGTAATTGATTTGTTTGATCTTGGTCATGATTCTCAATAGAACCTTATTATAAAATTATAGTAATTTTATGGCACGTTTTCAGTAACATGACGACGAAACTGTCCAACCTCGACTTTGCTGCTCTTGAACTCTCCGGAGCTAATTACTTGGCATGGGCGCTTGACGCCAAATTTTGGTTAAGATCCAAAGGGCTGGGTAATACAATTACCCTAGCTAATGAAGAGAGTGAGCAAAACAAGGCAAAAGCAATGATATTACTTCGCCATCACCTCCACGAGAGTCTAAAGAATGAATATTTAACCGTGGAAGATCCAGTCATTCTTTGGAGTGATCTGAAAGAAAGGTACGAACACCAGAAAACGGTGATTCTACCAAGAGCTCGATATGAGTGGACGCAGTTAAGACTGCAAGACTATAAGTCTGTTAGTGAGTATAACTCTACTTTGCATAAGATAGCTTCCAGATTGGCGCTATGCGGTGAAACGATCACCGAAGAGGATAAGTTAGAAAAGACTTTTTCTACTTTCCATGCAAACAATGTGTTGCTACAAACACAATACCGTGAAAAAGGGTTTACGAGATATTCCCAGCTAATTTCGTGCCTTCTTGTGGCCGAAGAGCAAAACCAATTGTTGCTCAAAAATCACGGTATGCGTCCAACTGGATCTGCTCCACTTCCCGAAGCGAACACCGTATCATACAGTAAAACAGAACATGCCACTAACCATGGCCGGGGAAGCGACAATCGTCGTGGTCGTGGTCGTGGTCGCGGTCGCGGTCGTGACCGTCGATACGAGTACGGTCGAGGCAGAGGTGTATCCTTCAAGAACTCTCATTCTAAGAATAAGAATTGGAATGGTAACAAACAAGAGAGAGCACCATCTGGAGATGTTTGTCACCGTTGTGGAGGAAATAACCATTGGGCAAAGATGTGTCGAACACCAAAACACCTCGTTGATCTCTATCAACAATCCTTAAAGCCAAAGGGAAGGAAGGTGGAAACGAACTTGGTGTTTGAAGATGGCGAAGAGGATTTTGGAAATAACAATGTCACTCACATGGAAACGTCTGATTTACTTGATGATGAGTAGAAGTGATTTTAGGTTTTATGGATTTTAGTTATGATTTTTATCTATTTCATATTCGTTGTTTTTGGATTTGATTTTACTCCATTTTGTTTCTGGATTATTTTCTATGAATAATGAGTTTTTTTTTTTTTTATATGGTTGAATTTAAATGAGCTTAATATTGATTTTGAATCTACATTGATTATTGTTAGCATGTCTAAATTTTGTGAAGATTTACCGTATGCTAATTTGATTAAATTATGAGGTTTTTGATTTCACAAGTGTTCATCGTACGGTTGTTAGACATAATAATATTCTAGTATCATATATGATCTGTTGAAAGTATTCCAATAATCATCATATTTAATATGAACGTACGTAATTGATATTGTCTCTGCATGTTAAATTTGTTGTCATGCATGAAAGTTTGTTGGTGTTTGATCTTATTAATGTCTCGCATAAATTAAATATTATATGATATTGCTAATATCTTGACCGCATTAGATCGCACGGTATTGTACCAGTTTAATATTATTGATTTAATTCAACTATTTGGTTTAGTTGGTTAGTGTGATTGCTTTGGTTAGACAATTCAGAATTATCTATTCTTACGAATTTTTATTTGTCCTGTATTATCGAGTATATTATTGATTTTCTCATTACGTTTTCTTTTGAAGAAAGATGAATGGTGAGGACATATGTTTAGTCGACAGCGCGACTAGTCACACCATTTTGAAAAATAAGAGATATTTTTCTCATTTGATAATGAAAGAGGCTAGTGTGAGTACTGTCTCGGGTAGTGCAAACATAATAGAAGGCTCTGGAAGAGCATATATGTTATTGCCTATGGGAGCACAACTTGAAATAGTTGATGCGTTATATTCTCCCAAGTCTAAGATAAATCTTTTGAGTTTTAAAGATATCCGGAAAAATGGATATCACATTGAGACTATGAGCGAAGGGGATGATGAATACCTTCAAATCATAAGTATTACACAAGGCTCTAAGAAAATTGTGGAAAGACTACCTACATTCTCCACTGGTCTGTACTATACTAAGATTAGTACGATTGAGGCAAATGCTACAGTAAACCAGAAATTTACTGAAAATCTCAATGTTTGGCACGACCGGTTAGGTCATCCCGGATCGATAATGATGCGAAAGATCATAACGAATTCATGTGGGCATTCATTAAAGAACCAGAGTGTTCCCCCAAATGATTTCTCATGCGCTGCATGTTCACAAGGAAAATTAATCATAAGGCCTTCACCAGCTAAGATAAATTTCGAATCGATAAATTTTCTGGAACGGATACATGGGGATATTTGTGGGCCGATTCACCCACCATGTGGAACCTTTAGATATTTTATGGTCCTAATTGACGCATCGACTAGATGGTCACATGTATCCTTGTTATCAACCCGCAACTTGGCATTTGCGAGGTTACTTGCTCAATTGATTCGATTACGAGCACATTTCCCAGATTTCCCTTTAAAGACAATTTGTCTTGATAATGCTGGTGAATTCACGTCCCAAGCCTTTAATGACTATTGTATGTCCATTGGGATTAGTGTTGAACATCCTGTAGCACATGTTCATACACAAAATGGTTTAGCTGAATCATTGATTAAACGCCTCCAGTTGATTGCTAGATCATTACTTATGAAATCGAAACTCCCAATTTCTGCTTGGGGACATGCTATTTTACATGCGGCAGAGTTAATTCGCATCAGGCCAACGAGTAATCATAAGTATTCCCCCTCACAATTGGTTTTGGGTCATGAACCAAACATTTCCCATCTTAAAGTTTTTGGATGTGCTGTATTCCAATTGCTCCACCACAGCGATCTAAGATGGGACCTCAAAGGAGGTTGGGGATATATGTTGGATACGACTCCCCGTCGATAATAAAATATCTAGAGCCATCCACAGGGGATTTGTTTAAGGCTCGTTTTTCAGATTGCCACTTCAATGAATCTGTGTATCCAACATTGGGGGGAGAAAATAAACAGCTGGGAAAGGAAATCCGCTGGAATGAATTATCACTATCTTATCATGATCCTCGGACTCGAGAGTGTGAACTAGAAATTCAAAAGATAATTCATTTACAGAGCTTAGCAAATCAATTGCCAGACTCATTCGCTGACCCAAATAGAGTGACTAAGTCACATATTCCAGATGTTAATGCTCCAGTTAGAATTGATGTCCATGAAGGACTGAATCAAGCTGCTACTGAGTCTAAGGCACGTTTAAAACGTGGTAGACCAATTGGTTCCAAAGATAAGCATCCTCGGAAAAAGAAAGGAGCAGAAATTGGCAATAGTGAAACCGAGGATGTAAGGAATTCTGAAGGTTCTCTAGGAGAGACCTTAGACATGACCAAGAAAGAAAGTCAGGTACCTGATAACGTTGAGATCTCAATTAATCATGTCATGTCTGAAATGAAATGGAACCGAAAGCAAATCGACGTCGATGATAATTTTGCATACAACGTAGCGCTTGATGTCATGAATGAAAGTGAGGATCATGAACCAAAGTCTATTGCTCAGTGTACACTACGAAAAGATTGGAAAAAATGGAAAGAGGCAATAGACGCAGAATTGAAATCACTCTCTAAAAGAGAAGTGTTTGGACCGATAGTCCGTACACCTGATGGTGTTAAACCAGTGGGACATGAATGGGTCTTTGTGCGGAAAAGAAATGAAAATGGTGAAGTTGTGAGATACAAAGCAAGGTTGGTTGCACAAGGATTCTCACAAAGACCTGGAATTGATTACGAGGAGACATACTCCCCTGTGGTGGATGCAACTACTTTTAGATTCCTGATTAGTCTGGCAATAAAGGAAGGACTTGACTTACGCTTGATGGACGTAGTCACAGCATACTTGTATGGTCCACTGGATAATGAAATATATATGAAAGTTCCAGAAGGATTCGAACTGCCATCAACAGTAAAATCTAGTTCTCGAGAACAATACTGCATAAAGTTGAAAAAATCTCTTTATGGACTGAAACAATCTCTTTATGGACTGAAACAATACTAGGTCTGCCATATATGATTCTGTCTGTCGAAGAAAATGAAATGTCTGCTGATTTTATTCAGAGCATTCAAATTCCGTCAATGCTTAAAGCAATTGATAAAGGTTTCCTAACTGAAAATGACATGTGTGCTATAGTCACATAAGTCAATACGGTCGAGGACAACCCAAAAGATTGGTGGTATGACACAGGTGCCACCACTCACATATGCATTGACAAAGATGACCTCAAGACGAGCAGTTGTTAATGGATAACACCGGCTCGTCTATAATTGAAGGTCTTGGCGAAGTAAAACTTGCATTGACCTCAGGACAAGAGATAACTCTTAAATCTGATTTCTGGTTCACTTTTAAGTAAAGTCGGATTTGCAGTAACTTTCGAGTCTGAAAAACTTGTACTAAAAAACATGATGTTATTTTAGGCAAGGGATATGTTAAGAATGGACTGGTAAAAATGTGTGTCACAACAGTCTTACCCAAAAATGTTGTAAGAAATGTTGCAATTCATAAGCATGATGAAGCTGCTTATTTGGTTGAGTCTTTCAATATTTGGCATGTGAGTTATAAATCAGTACAAAGATTGATTAATTTGAACCTAATTCTGAAATGCAAATTGAGTAAAGAAAATGTGAAGTATGTATACAGGCAAAGCTCACAAAACCCCATTGCCTCATGTTGAACGAAAAAACTGATCCTCTCGGTTTAATTCACACAAATTTGTGTGATTTTAAATTTGTTAAAACTCGAGATAGTAAAAAATATTTTGTGACTTTCATAGATGATTGTACAAAATTTTGTTATGCCTATTTGCTACGAAGAAAAGATGAAGCCTTGGAAAAATTCAAGGAATATAAACTCGAGGTTGAAAACCAACTCGATAAAACTATTAAGATAGTTTGAAGTGATAGAGGAGGTGAATATGATGGACCATTTGATGCATTCTGGAAAGAACATGGCATTATCCATCAAACGACTGCTGTCTATTCACCTGAATCTAATGGAGTTGCGAAACGTAAAAACCGAACTCTTAAAGAGATGACAAATTCGATGTTGCGGGAATCTGGGTTAGCCCAGAACATGTGGAGGGAAGCATTGCTTACCACAAATTACATCCTGAACAAAATACCGCACAAAGTCACTGGTAAAACACCATATGAACTTTGGAAAGGTATTGTGCCTTCGTACAAATACCTGAAAGTGTGGGGGTGCCTAGCAAAAGTCGTAGTACCACCTCCTAAAAAAGTCACAATTAGACCTAAAACTGTGGATTGTATTTTCATTGGATATGCCCACAATAGTTATGCTTATCGGTTTCTGGTTCATAAATAATATACCAGAAATCTATGCTAATACAATCATGGAGTCAAGAAATGCGTCTTTCTTTGAACATGTATTTCCATGCAAGGATAAAGCATATCCAAAACGAAATCATGAAGAAAGAGAAGCAATCACATCTCCAATTGAGGCAAATACCTCTGGCACATCATTTGATGATGCAGAATTATTTGCAGATGAACCTAGACGAAACAAAAGAGCTCGTAAGGAAAAATCTTATGGTGAAGATTTCATAATGGTCTTTCTTCTTGAGAATGAACCAAGAACTTTCATTGAGGCCATGTCTACACCAGACGCACCTTTTTGGAAGGAAGCCGTCAATGGTGAATACGACTCAATCATGCAAAATTATACATGGTATATAACCGATTTACCTGAGGGGTTTAAGGCCCTAGGGTGTAAATGGATTTTCAAAACAAATTTGAAAATCGATGGCTCAATTGATAAGTAAAAGGCTAGGCTTGTGGTGCAAGTTTTCCAGCAAAAAGAAGGCCAGGATTTCTTTGACACATATTCTCCAGTAACGAGAATAACTTCAATCAGAATGCTGATATGTATTGCAGCATTACGAGACCTAGAAATCCATCAAATTGATGTAAAAACTGTTTTTCTAAATGGTGATTTAGAAGAGGAGATTTATATGAAACAACTGAAGGGTTTGTTGTCTCAGGACAAGAACACAAAGTTTGTCGACTTGTAAAGTCGTTGTATGGACTCAAACAAGCTCCAAAACAATGGCATGAAAAATTTGACAATGTGATGATGTCAAATGGGTTCAGCATTAATGAATGTGATAAGTGCATATACTTCAAAAGTACACCACATGGATACGTTTTGCTTGATTTGTACGTTGATGACATGCTCATTATTGGTAGTAATAAAGACATAATCAGTCAAACTAAGAACATGCTTATTAGCAAGTTTATTATGAAAGATATGGGACTCGCGAATGTTATTCTAGGGATTAAGATCACTAGAAATTCCAATGGAATCATTCTATTTCAAACCCATTATGCTGAAAAGATACTTGAAAGGTTTCAAACCTATTCAAAGGGAACAACAAAAACTCCTGTAGACCCTAGTGTACACCTGAAAAAAAAATAAAGGTGAAGCAGTGTCACAGGTGGAGTATGCTCGAGTTATTCGGAACCTAATGTACTTAACAAATTGTAAACAGTCCGATCTGGCGCACATAGTCAATGTATTGAGTCGCTATACGAGTAATCCAGGACATATACACTGGGAAGCCATAACAAGATTATTAGACTATGTATGTCATACTAAAAGTTATGAGCTGCATTATGGTAAAGAACCAGCAGTTTTGGAGGGCTACAGTGATGCCAACTGGATTTCCGATTCGAAAAACTCAAAATCTACGAGTGGATATGTTTTTACACTTGGTGGCGCAGCAGTATCTTGGAAATCTTCCAAACAAACTGTGTTGGCCAGATCGACCATGGAATTCCAAGTTTATATCTTTTGACAAAGCTGCAGAGGAAGCTGAGTCGCTTCGAAACTTTCTGGAAGATATTCGCATGTAGGATAAGCCAGTGTCAGAATTACGTATACATTGTGATAGCCAATCGGCTATAGGTCGGGCACTGAGTATTTTTTACAATGGTAAATCTCGTCATATAAGGAGACGTCATAAAACCATTAGACACTTGNGCACTTGATTTCAACTGGTGTAATCTCGATAGATTACATTAGGTCAAATGAAAACCTAGCGGATCCATTTACTATAGGTTTGTCACGAGATCTAGTTGTTAAATCATCAAGAGGAATGGGTTTAAAGCCAATGACTTAAGAGGATGATTGGCGGTAACCCTACCTAATTAATTGACTTAGGCTCAAGGGGAAAACTAAGTCAAACTGAATCTGCCCAAAGCACTGTGAGACTTCGGTCTCTACCCAGTTCCTAGGATGATTGTACAGTGCTACCTGTAAGGTGTAGAGGATAAGCATTTGCTTTTAATGATTTGTGTCCATAGCTTTGAGATATAAGTGTAGTAGTACAGGATACTCCCTTAAACAAAGTTAATCGCAAATCACCTTGTGAGTGTAAAATGGGGCCGTTTCTAGGAGAATGAAGGAAAGACTATATTCTCCAAGTTCACTCATGATTAACCAAGAATGTTCAAGGCCAATATGAACACAATCGAGAACCAAATTTTGTGAGAAATGAAACTGTGTTATAACTATTGTCTCGGTTTACACAAAAGTCTGGGGGGTTCAAGACATCATGGCCACCTCCTGTTCGAGTAAATCTGATCGTTATAACAGTGACTGGTTCAAGGCTGAGAAATGCTACCAACTCATCATGCAGTGGATTTTTCGCTTGTATTCTCAAAAGTCCTTCTATCAAGTAAATCTTTTTCGAGTCATGTAAAGTCAACATGTGTCTAGAGTCATTTCTATTCATGTGGGGGATTGTTGGAACTCGTTTTTGACAAAGTGGTGTGAACCAATTTTCCGGTGGATTTTCCGATGGAGATGTCTATCGAAATGACCAGAACTTAGGCACAATGTAGTCGTCACCCTAAGCACTATGGAGTAGTGTAGTCACATGTCAAAATCAGTGTTATTTTGAATGAGAAATGAACGTTGAAAGTGGAAAGAGAGATATCCAGACCGGGCTTGAATCTCGGGTCTCAGGATTTGACAAATGAGCATGCGGTTTAAAAGACTGATCATTTTTGGGCCATAAGCCATTTGTATATTTTTTTCTGTTAATAGAGTCAACAAAAATATCTCCTTGAATTGAAATTTGGTAACCACAAAATCAATGTTAATTAATTTTGTAATAACAAATTCAATTTTGTCATTATGAAAATGAGACAGAATTTTCATTACTCCACTTGATGTTGGCTTTGAATATTTTGTGTTTAAAACAAAAATCATTTGCTCATTTTGTACACACAAAATTCTGAACACAATTTCCTCACGGTCTTTTTTTCTTCTATTTTTTCCTCCTTGAGAATACAACATAGATTTTTTTTTTGGTTTGATATGTTTTATCTTTGGTGCGGGAGATAAAAACACACAGTTGTATCCTGAAAATCTTACCGCTACGAAACTGTCACACTACAGGGTGTTTAAGGATTTAAGAAAAGAGATTTGAAGTCTCACCACTACAATTTTTCTTATCATTTTTTGGTTTGGTATTGCATTTTTAGATTTCTGTTCATCAATTGTTTATACAAATATCAATTGCCTTGTTGTAGTAAAATTAGGTTCCTACATGTAATTACAATGGTCATCTACTATGAAATATACATACATTTAAATTAGTTATATACCATGTTTCAAACACCAATACGTAATATACATTTTGTTATTATATATATTACTTATAGTTACATAATAAATTTATTACAAAAGTTTAATATAGTTTATACGTAGTTCACTAATATATATATATATGTACTGTATAATTCACAAACATTAACACTTATATAGAATAATTATTGTATATTTTTATATGTGTTTATAGATTGATTTGACACATATCACGCTCATATTAATTAATAATTTTGAAACATTAAGTTTTTTACAATAATATAAGATATTTTTTATGAATTAGAGAAACTAACAATCATTTTTAGGACTAATATTTGTCAAATAATTTTCTAAATTTATCGTTTATTTGATGATACAAAGATGTAAATATATACGAAAGAAGCATCACTATTATTTTACCAAATAAGCAGATGTATTATTTTTTATTGTAATGAATTTGAATTTTTGGTGCAAATTATGAAATAGATAAGTTCTTCCTGTACACATCATAAATCTTGCAAACTTTTTAAAAACATAATAATCTTTTTTTTTTAATTTATCCTTTTTATTGATTATATTTATTTTTGGTTGAAAGGCTAAATCACTTTTTCAATAAATATTAATAAATCTATTTCTTTTAATTATCTTTAGAAGTAACTTAACAATGAATATTTTTGTATATTTTTTTCCTTTTTGGTTCAGAGATTTCATTATGTCTCTTTCATTATATTTTCTTTCCTTTTTTAAATTTATTTTATTGATTATTTAAAAATAATATTTTTTTCTAAGATATAATACTTGAGACATGTTAAAATCCTATAAAAATAAAATCTCATATACAAAATCTTGTTAATTAGTAACTTGAAAACTAAGCTTTATATAATAAAATTTATATTTATTCTTTCATCCATGTCAATATTTACATAATTTGATCTCATAATAATATATTATAGTATATGTAAAATTCAAAAAATTAATATATATCTTTTTTTTAAGAACATGGAAGTGGAACCCAGCTAATGTTTTAGACATTTTTGATAAATTTTCAAACAAAAGTACTTATATATATATCTAATCAGTATTTCTATCTTTAATTAGATCAGAAAAGAAAGCTTGAAAATTTATATGACAAATTACCTAAGTACCCTTTTTCTTACAATCAATTTTTGGTTTAGCTAAATAGACTAGATTGAAAACCAAATTGTCCCATTATGCGTTTTTTGTTTTGACAACATTGAACTTTATTACACTTATTTTAATTTTTGAAAATTCATAAAAATTATTTCTTAAATATAAAAATTTCCAAAAATATAGAAAATGAAAGATAAGATTTAACAAATATTTTTCATATACATTTTGTAAATAATCGATTTATTAAAAATATTTTGGTTTTTCATTTAGAATATAAAGTGAAATGAGTAGATATTCCTAATTGACCATTTAATTGGATCCATGACCATCAATAATCTAAAATTGGTGATTGTTTAATTTTGTGGTCAAATGTTGTCTTTCTTGCCCCTACCCAAAATCATCTCACCTATAGCAATCAATATAAAACATTACATCCTAGAAATCCTATTTAAATTGTTTATTTTTATTATTTTCATTTAATGCTTTGTCTCCCACAGTTTCTTGACTTTGTCAACAAACAAATAGGATATGAAGTATCTTCCATATAATCTGCAGAAATAGATCAAATGATGACATTTAATTGAGCAAACTCTCATCCCGTATGAAATATAAGACACTAGGTTTCTAGATAACAAAATAATAAAAATTAGATGCTATTCAATTTAAATATATATTGTTATCTTATAACACATACTATATTAAGATTAAATGTTCTCAAAAAAACTTTAGAACATGTTTTAGAACCAAATTTATGTAAATAGTTATTTAGAGTTTACGAAAATAACTGTGTTAGTTTATGAAAATATATTAAATGATTACTTTTATTAATTTATGAAAATAAAAAAATTAATCTAGGAAAATATATTAAATGATTACTATGTGTTATCAATGAACTCAATTTTTTATAACAATGAAGGAGTAGTTCTATTATCGTTTACCTTTACAAATAGAGTTACGCTATAACTTGTTATCAAAGGTATTATCGCTTAACTAAACCAATAATACTTTCACTAAACCTTAAACCCTAAACACTAAATCCAAAAACCCAAAAACCCTAAAACCCTAAAACCCTAAAACCCTAAATACTAAACCCTAACCCTCAACACTCAATACTAAACCCAAGCTTTAAACGCTCAATACTAAACCCAAACCCTCAACACTCAATACTAAATCCTAAACCCTCCACGCTCAATACTAAGCCCAAACCCTCAACCGTCAATCCAAGATGTAAACACTCAATACTAAACCCAAACATTCAACACTCAATACTAAACCCTCAACCCTGAACTCTAAACACTAAACCTTAAGCTCAATTCACTAATCTATAACCCCTAAACACTCAATACTAAACGCAAACTCTAAACGCTCAATACTAAACTCAAACCCTCAACACTCAATACTAAACCCAAATCCTCAATACTAAACTCTAAATGATTACTATGTGTATCAATGAACTCAATTTTTTTATAACAACGTAGGAGTAGTTATATTATCGCTTACCTTTACAATTAGAGTTACACTATAACCTTGTTATCGAAAGTATTATCGCTTAACTAAACCAATAATACTTTCACTAAACCCTGAAATCCTAAACCCTATAAACCTTAAACACTAACCCTCAACACTCAATACTAAACCATAAACGCTCAATACTAAACCCAAACCCTCAATTCTCAATACTAAACCCTAAACCCTAAACACTTAATACTAAACCCTCAACCCTAAACATTCAATACTAAACCCAAACCCTAAACACTTAATACTAAACCCTCAACCCTGAACTCTAAACCCTAAACCCTAAACCCTCAACCCATGAATTTTTTGATAACAACGCATGAGTAGTTATATTATCGATTACCTTTACAAATAGAGTTACATTATAACCTTGTTATCGAAAGTATTATCGCTTAACTAAACCAATAATACTTTCACTAACCCCTAAACTCTAAACCCTAAAATCCTAAACTTTAACTCAATACTAAATCCAAACTTTAAACGCTCAATACTAAACCCAAACCCTCAACACTTAATACTAAACCCAAACCCTCAATGCTCAATACTAAACCCTAAACACTAAATGCTCAATTCTAAACCCAAACCCTCAACACCCAATACTAAACCCTCAACCCTGAACTCTAAACCCTAAACTCAAATTACTAATCCCTAAACCCTCAATACAGAACTTAAACCCTCAACACTCAATACTAAAGCCAAACCCTCAACACTCAATATCAATTATCATTCGACAAGTATACAAATTATCATATACCTCATTATTTATAAAAATATCCGAGTTATCTACTTCCAACCCTTTTCTTTTCTCTCGAAAGCGATGCCATCAGGTTCTTGTTGGGGTCAAAATCCCCTCCTCGGAGATTGACGGAACGGGAACTCAAGATCAAGATCAAATAGAACTTATCCCGAGCATGGACCGGATGAGCTAAGGCCAGCTGCTCGGGATCCAGCCGACATTGTCCGGCGGCCGAACCAAGGCCAGCCACCTAGGATCCATCGGACATGGTCCGGCGGCCGAACCAAGGCCAGCCGCCCGGGACCCATCCGACATAGTCCGGCGCCCGAACCAAGGCCAGCCGCCCGGGATCCACCCGACATGGTCTGGTGGCCGAACCAAGGCCAGCCGCCCGGGATCCACCCGACACGGTCCGGCGGCCAAACCAAGGCCAGCCGCCCAGGATCCATCCGACACGGTCCGGCGGCCGAACCAAGGCCAACCGCCCGGGATCCGTCCGACATAGTCCAACGGCCGAACCAAGGCCAGCAGCCCGACATGGTCCGATCAGTGATGGGTGGCTCAAATTTATCCCGAGCACGGGTCAGCCGCCCAGTCGTCCCATCATCCTTCCTCCGAGCATAACTCCGCGCTTGGATATATTGAACACAAGGCATCTGCACGTTCTGGTTCCGAAAAGCCCACGAGTACTGTCCGGTAGCTCACGAACATCATCCAGCCGCCCATGGATCAGCGGCCCGTGCACACAAGCCAGAAAACAGGGGGCTGGCCATCAACGTGATAACGGGCGGCTGGCCATCAACGTGAAAACGGGCGGCTGGCCATCAACGTGAAAACGGGCGGCCGGAGATTTGAAGAAAGAAACGGGCGGCTCGGATTCGGTTCGATCTCAAAAATGTTTGGAACACTATTCACACGGGAGAAACCGTTAAAAAAAACTGTTAACGGTTTACTGATCGTCGGTTACTGTTCATTAAAAATAATAAATAAGTTGGGCCAGACTCGGGTCAGAACATGCAAGTGGGCTTCTGAAGATTTCGGGTCAGGAAGCGAGCCCAAAAGACTAAATCGACGGCTGGAATGAAGGAACTTTGTCTCACATCGCCCAAAAGGAATTTTTGACTCCTAGGTCCCCTAGTATACATAAACGTGCTTGTACTAGGTTGAGATCTTCCCAAATCCGAGTATTAAGAGCTTTTGCATTATAAGACTTATTTAAGCTTTTTGCTTTTATTCTTATATTCTGGAATATTATATAATAAAAATCGTCTTTTCATCTATTTGCATTTTTGGTCCTTTAGTTCTTTAAAATAGAATTTTCGGATCCCCATAAAATATAAGTTTTGACAGTGTGAGTTTCAGCTCTCACAGTTTGGCACCGTCTGTGGGGACGAGAAATATTCTTAACTCTTAGAAAGAGAGGATACGAAAGGAAGATCATGACCGAAGAAGCGATGGACTGGAGCACCGTAGGGGCCAGCTGCGGCCAGATGTGACTTTCCGAGAAGGAGAAGCCGCCGAAATCGACCATCCACACAACGACCTACTCGTAATCAATCTTCTAATCGGGGGCCACGAGATACCGAGGGTCCTAGTCGATACAGGAGGAACGGTCAATGTCATATTCCTTGAAACCATTCGGAGGATGAACATTGGGACTCAGAATCTCATAACCCATCCGAAGCCGTTAACTGGTTTCTCCGGAAGAACGACAATGACGTTGGGGACGATCCAGCTCCCCGTAGATGCGAAAGGAGTGGTTAAGGACACGAAGTTCTCTGTGATCGATTGCCCGCGAATCTGTGACGCGATCGTAGGAACGCCTTGGTTAAACGCAATGCAAGCTGTCCCATCAACCTACCACCTTTGCCTGAAGTTTCCAACGCCAACTGGAGTGGAGACAATCTGGGGACGCCAAAGAGACTCTCGAGCTTGTTCTCTAACAGAACATAAGTTGAGAAAACCGGTGACAGACTCGCATCACCAGACGAAACCCGAAAAGGGGAACAAAGAACGACAACTCGCGAAACTCGAACGGAAGTTGCAGATCGAAGAAGCCCGGAACACGTAAAAAGATTCCCCGTGCGAGCCGGTGGTTTCGGTGAACATAGACGAAACAAGCCCAGAGCGATGCACGGAGATCGGAGCAAATCTGGAAGAACCAATTAAGTCGGAGTTAATCGCCCTGTTAAAGCAGAACACAGGGTCGTTCGCGTGGGCAGCGGAGGACATGCCCGGGATCGACATTGGCATTACAAGCCATGAACTCGACGTGGATCCAACGTTCAAACCGGTGAAGCAAAAAAGACGAAAACTCGGACCGGAGCGCGCCCAAGCCGTAAACGACGAAGTAGAAAGATTGCTCAAAGTCGGATCTATCATGGAGGTAAAGTACCCCGACTGGCTGGCCAATTCGGTGGTAGTGAAAAAGAAGAATGGAAAATGGCGAGTCTGCGTCGACTTCACAAACCTAAACAACGCATACCCGAAGGACAGCTTTCCGCTGCCGCACATCGATCGGCTGGTCGAAGCAACGGCCGGGAACAAGCTGTTGTCGTTCATGGATGTGTTCTCTGGATACAATCAGATCATGATGAATCCCGACGACCGAGACAAAACCGCATTCCTCACAGACCGCAGGATTTATTTCTACAAGATGATGTCATTCGGGTTGAAGAATGTCGGGTTGAAGAATCCCGACGGAAGAGTATGGCTGCGATCGCGAATGGATAACCTCGATACGAGCATACATCATGGACGGAGAAGCCCCAGCAGACAAGTGGGCCGCACGAAAGCTAAGGGCCCAGGCAGCCCGCTTCGTCCTTCTTGACGATAATGTCTACAAATGGAGGATTTCCGAGCCATTGATGGTCTGCGTGGAAAAAGAAGAAGCAAGACGAATTATGGAAGAAGTCCATAGCGGATCTTGCAGAAACCATTCCGGTGGGAGAGCCCTCGCAATTAAAATCAAGCGGCACAGAAACTATTGGCCGACCATGATAAAAGATTGTGAGAAGTTTTCCCTCAAGTGCGAGAAATGCCAGAGGCATGCACCAATGATCTATCAGCCCGCAGAATTGCTCTCGTCAATTTCAGCACCATACCCACTCATGAGATGTTCGATGGACATCGTAGGACCAATGCATAACTCAAAGCAGAAGAGATTCCTACTCGTCCTAACAGACTACTTCTCAAAGTGGGTCGAAGCGGATTCTTATGCGAGTATCAAGGACGCCCAAGTGGAACATTTCGTGTGGAAAAACATCATATGCCGGCACGGAGTCCCTTATGAGATCGTTACCGATAACGGTTCTCAATTCATTTCCCTTCGAAGGATTTTACGAGAAATGGAAAATACGTCTGAGCAAGTCAACCCCACATTATCCGCAGGGTAACGGCCACGCCGAAGCAGCCAACAAGACCATCGTTGACGGACTGAAGAAGCGTCTCAGAGAGAAGAAAGGGCGACGGGCGGACGAGCTCGAAGGAGTCTTCTGGTTCCATCGAACAACTCCAAGGCGAGCGACCGGAGAAACACCATTTGCACAGGTCTACGGCGCTGAATGCGTTATACCAGCGGAAGTAGATTTTCCCGGCGTTTGACGGAGAATCTTGCCCGGACAGGAAGGCCTCAACCATCTGATGATGCTAGACGAACTGGACCTTATAAATGAAAGACGGGATCAAGCGCTCAAAACTACCAGCAAGCGGCGGCAAAATTACAACTCAAACGTGTGAAGCCGTAAATTAAAAGAAGGACACCTCGTCCTCTGCAAAGTCTTCCAGAACACCGCAGAGCCGAATGCAGGAAAGCTAGGCGCAAAATGGGAAGGACCGTACAAAGTAACGAAGGTGGTCCGCACGGGAGCCTACGAGCTGGAAAACAAAGAAGGAAAGCCGATTCAAAGAACATGGAACGCGATGCACCTTAAGAAATATTACCACTAGACGTTGTAAAATAGAACTACGAACTGGCTTGATATCTACATTTGGGGTACATAGGAAGCTCGCCTTATGACGAGTTCAGCTATTTTCCTTTTTTAATTTCTAAGGGGGGAGTGGGTCCGTATATGCATACTCCCAAATTTTCACGAAAAATCAAGAGGATGAACATTGAGACTTAGGATCTTGAAGCCCGCCCGGAATCTGAACAAGATTCCCCTCGAACAGTATCATCCCTCACTAGGCACGAAAAAACTTCATCATTTCGAATAACCGCCCCTTGGCGTACTTAAAAATCCGCCTCTCGGCATACTTACTACCGTCAATTGCTGATCACAACGGAACGATTTATTAACCATGGTTTTTCCAACATCCCGAAGCGGATACAAGTAGCGCGCTATAAAAATTTCCGGACTAACATCCGAAAAGCATAAGCTGACATCCCGCAATCCTGCAGGAAGCGTTAATGACGATGTTCTGTTTAGTTCATCTTCACCGGCGCTTCGCATAGGCAAATAGTGCGAAGCGTAGGTCATAAAGAGAACTCGCCAAACCCAGTAAACGCCAACATGGAAACCTGGTCTTAGACATCTCATAACGAAGTACCAAACCGGCTTTGGTATGAGATCATAAACTCGTTCCAAAACTAGCAGCTAAATCAAACTCTAAACCCAGCAACTAACTCCGCTGGTCGAATAACACGAAGGGGACTCCTCCTGAACACTTGGATCTGGGCGCCCGGTATAGCCCCCCGATCAGCCCGACTTAAACCAAAACAAGCAAGCGAACCATGTCACTGCAATAAGGGCCAGTCGCCCAATCTCCTTAAAAAGGAAGGGCCAGCCGCCCGATATTCCCGAAAGAATGGGCCAACCGCCCGATCTTCTCGAAAGGATCGGCCAGCCACCCGATCTTCTCGAAAGGGTGGGCCAGCCGCCCGATCTTCTCGAAAGGATGGGCCAGCCGCCCGATCTTCTTAAAAGGGATGGGCCAGCTGCCCAGTCTCGGTTTAAAAAAAACATGGGCCAGCCGCCCATGTTCTTTGCCCAAGGCCAGCTGCCCACTCCTTAAACAAGACAACACGGCGTCTGATCTTGTCCTAGTCCAGGACCAGCCGCCTACCAAGGTTTGGTGCCTAGAACGGCCGACCATCTTCCCCACATCAATACACGGCGGCCGGGTTTACCAGCCACCCATTGTCATCTGACCGAGATCTCTACACGAAAAATAAGCGTATGGAAAGTCGCAAATCCCAAAACTTTTTCTTATTAAAATCTCAAAACGAAAACCGGTCCAGACCAAAGATCAGGCCGTACATAACGTAAATCTATAAATGAAAGCCCAAAGAAATTGAAAAACTAAAAAAAAAACTAGAAACAAAAACCACTATAGAGTCAAGAATCTGGACCAAATGCCTTGACAACGGCAATATCTGAAATCCCAGAGACCGACTCATTAGATCCCGCTAGATCAACTACCCCGAGAGAAGTAGCCTCCTCCTCGATTGAGCCCGCCTCGGGTATCGAAACATTACCACCTCCAGAAACTGGGACCAACTGAGAGTCGATTTTCCGTCGAACCCGAGCGATCACATCATCAAACCGAGCTCCGGACACATCGAACTCATCCCTCCACGAAGACAGCTTCACCTTCTCCTCATCCAAGCTGGGAGGCTCAGTCCCTTGAAGCAACGCGACGAGTTCGAGGTTACTCGTTACTTGAGCCAAGTCCACTTCCTGGGTTCTTGCTTCGGATAAAGATCCAAGATTTTCCTTCAGCTCGTTCAGGAAATCGCGGAATTTCGCAATGGAAGCTTTGCGGCCGTCCACGTAAGCCCGCTGCACCTTCGAACTATGCGAAGCCTTCACGTTGGTCAGCTGATCCTTCAAAGTTTGTAATTCCTTCGCATGACGCGCATTCTTGGCCTCTCGGCGGGTCTTGGACCGCAATGCCTCGACCTTTTCCGTGCGCAATGAAGCAAGCTCCCTCTCGAGCGACTTGACCTGACGTGAACTCGACATCTCGAGTTCGTCAAGTTTCCTCCTTACCAACCGTGCATCCTCCCGAGCCTCCTCGGGACGTTTGCGAATTCCACGGACAGAAGCGTCATACATGCTGATGCACTTATTCACAGAAGACATGAACTGTGAAAAAGGAAAATAGAGTAAGCATTTTTTAAAAAAAAAAAAAGAAAAAAAAANAAGAGCAAGAAGAAACAGACCTTCATCCCACTCAAGGCCATGTCCTCATATTTCGCAGGCTCGTCCAGACTGTCACAGGGAGGAAACTTGTGTTGGGGTCAAAATCCCCTCCTTGGAGATTGATAGAACGAGAACTCAAAAGATCAGGATCAAACGGACAAGGACGGCTGAA
>OVBB01000321.1:0-28070 GCA_900406415.1 Isatis lusitanica
TACATGAGTTATACAGTTAAGATATATCGTTAAAATTAATGAAAATTTCATAGAATGGTGACTAAAATCGTGTATAATCAATGTAACTAAAATCGTTCAATTTGGTTACTTGAAAAGCACTAGTTAGCTAATAACATATGCTTAATTGTGAATTTATAAATGTACAAACATATATTCATTTTTAAAAATTAGTAAAATATACATGAGTTATACAGTTAAGATATATCGTTAAAATTAATGAAAATTTCATGGAATGGTGACTATCAAAAGAAAAATTAATTAAAAACATATATGTACAAAATATCCATTCCTACTTTCAATATTTCATTTTGTTGTTATAATATGTTCAATATTTTCGTTTACTTATGTTAGGTTTGATATTTATTTTAATAATTTCAAGTGGTACGAGTTAAAGTGCATTATTATTCTTTTTTTAAAAATATCGCATACTTCAACATTAATAGTTAGTTTGATCGATTAAGTTTAAATCATTAAATGTGTCATCTACTTCGATTGTGTCCAAATTTACCTTTGTTTCATACTTCTCTATTTTAACATTACCTTTTTCTGTTCCCAAACTTCCAAACTACTCTTTACTACACCTAATGAATCAAAAGTTCGTTTTCAACATAATCCTATAATCCTGGGCTCGCGTGCTCAGAGACCAACTCTACCACCACACTATTTCCCTCATATACATAAACAAAAACTCTAATGCTATCATTTACACTTTACATATTAAAAAATAAATAATAAAAGTTTGAGGGGTAGGGTCGATACCAACAGAAAATCAGTATTATTTTCTTTTTCTTTTATCTTTTTGTAGCTTAGCATGTAAGCATTGTAAATCTACAAGGAAACAAAAGGGAAAAGGAAAACACTTTCTTGACCACTAAATTCGACGCGTTCTAAAAAGAAAACTCGGGGAAACAAAGTGAAATGCACACTTTTCAGTCTTTTCTTGACAGTAATCATCATTCCCGGCTAATTTTCTTTTCTACTCTTTACACTTTCTGTATATAAATAGGAAAAAAACATTCATCACACCATATTTTAATCGTAGTGCCACTATGACTATCTCATACAATAATGTAACACAACACCACAATTAAACATTAACTAAAACTCAACAAAAACTTAGTAGTTGATGAGAGTGAATGGCCATCGAATTTTGAAACGTTTTGTAACATACAAAATGAAACTAGTAATAGAAAAATATGGTTCATAAAATTCTTATAACATTTTCAAACGTCTAGATGATGAGAGGAAAGCTTAGATGTTTACCTTCGTCGTTATTCCAAGAGAAGCCAATTAGTTGGCAGACTCTTTAGCTAAACATTTCCTCCGCGCTTTTGCTATGCTTCAAGGAGAGAACTTTAGGCCTTAAGTACTAATGGCCGAATCTAAGTTTTAATAGACAAAATCCAAATTTCCAAATGATTTTTGAAGTGTTACAAGTGTACATAAGGTTTTTTAAAATACAATAAAATGTTATCATCTGAAAATTCTCGTTTGGCCTCCAACAAAAAAAAGAGAACGTGGTAAAACATTCATTACACCATATCTCTTTAACCAAAACAAATAATCTCATATGACACCAAAACAATAATCTTGTTTTAGGTTTCCCACCAACTTAAACTTAGATACATATGTCCAAATAATGCCAGAAATGGCTGAAAAGACCAGAACTTGATCTCAATGCATTGTAAAACGCCAAAACTTATATTAATTATAAAATAAAATATTTATTCATGATTCTGCTGTATATGATGTTGTAAAAGACAAGAGAAAGAAGCATTTGTCTTAGGTGCGGTGCTACTTTATAACTTTAGACTTTAGTGTTATTTAACACAAGCTAGGCTCATGACTTCACAATTACAAATCAAAATCAATCTTTTTTTACACGCAAACATTAATATAAAAAATGCACCGACCATATTCCGGTGACTCACCACCACCGAACTGTCTTCACGGCTGCTTCTCGTCGTCACCATTCCAGGGAGTTGTCTCCACCTCCCAGCATCCGCCAGATTCAACCCCCACCGTAACTTCCGCCACTCTCCGCCGTAATTTCGCTCAGACCACCGCCTCCACCATTTTCCCGGACACCCATTTCACCGACCCAAACTCTCTCTCTTCCCTTCAAGAATCCTTCTCCCATTTCATCCAAGCTTACCCCAATTACACCGACACTTACAAGATCGACCGTATCAGATCCGACCACTACTTTCACTTGGGTTTAACACATTACACGTGTCTTGATTACATAGGAATTGGTTTATACTCTTACTCCCAGTTACTCAACTACGACCCTTCCACTTACCAGATCTCTTCTTCCTTGTCTGAAAGTCCCTTCTTCAGTGTTTCTCCCAAGATCGGTAACTTAAAGGAGAAGCTTCTCCATGATGGAGGTCAAGAAACAGAGTTCGAGTACTCGATGAAGAGAAGAATCATGGGTTTCCTCAAGATCTCCGAGGAAGAGTACTCCATGGTCTTCACCGCCAATAGAACTTCTGCGTTCAGACTCGTCTCCGAGTCCTACCCGTTCAACTCAAAACGGAAGCTTTTGACTGTTTACGACTACGAGAGCGAGGCTGTTGATGAAATTAACAGAGTCTCTGAGAAACGTGGAGCCAAGGTAGCTGCCGCGGAATTCTCATGGCCAAAGCTGAAAATCTGTTCTTCCAAGCTGAGAAAGATGATCACTTCCGGGAAAACCTCCGGAAGCAAGAAGAAGAAGGGTATTTTCGTCTTCCCACTTCATTCTAGGGTTACAGGTTCTCGTTATCCGTATCTATGGATGAGTGTAGCGCAAGAAAACGGGTGGCATGTGATGATCGATGCTTGCGGTTTGGGACCGAAAGATATGGACAGTTTCGGTCTTTCGATATATAATCCTGATTTCATGGTGTGTTCGTTCTACAAAGTGTTTGGAGAAAACCCTTCAGGATTCGGTTGCTTGTTCGTCAAGAAATCTACCATTCCCATTCTTGAATCTTCCACTGGTTCAGGTATGGTTAACCTCGTACTTACCGACGATCCAGTTTCATTACACGCTTTGGAAATCAACCGGACGCACACAGAATCGGAAGAAGTAGATAACTTCAGTTCTGGAATCGAATACAGAGGTCTGGATCATGTGGACTCACTTGGATTGGTAGCAACAGGGAACAGATCAAGGTGTTTGATCAATTGGTTGGTAAGTGCTCTCTACAAACTTAAACATCCAACAAGTAATCGTCTTGTCAAAATCTACGGTCCAAAAGTCAATTTCAATCGAGGACCAGCGATTGCATTCAATCTATTCGACCAAAAGGGGGAGAGAATCGATCCTTTTGTCGTACAGAAGTTAGCCGATTGCAGCAATATCTCACTCGGACAAGCGTTTTTGAAGAAAATCTTGTTCGGAGAGGAGTACGAAGGGGTGAAAGATACAGTTCTTGAGAAGAGGAAGAACGAACAGGGGATCTCTGTTCTCACTGCTGCGTTAGGGTTTCTCGCGAATTTCGAAGATGTTTATAAGCTTTGGATTTTCGTTGGTCGTTTCTTGGATTCACAGTTTGTGGAGAAGGAGAGTGGGAGATGTGGAATTCATTTTTTTGAGCACAAGAGCCGTGAAGTAGTGTAGTTTTTATACTTGTAGCCTAGTTCTGGTTTGGTTATAAGTTGTGTAACTTTTAACCACCAGCTCTGTTTGTTCTTTATTTTTGTGCTACATCATCTTAAAAAAAAAAAAAAAATTAACACTAATTAAAAAAACAACAGAGATCATACATAAAAGTTAATAATACAAACAAAGAATCTTTTTATCAAAAATAATTATTGGAAAAAGGGAGAATGAGATACACTATTTAGGCAGAAGGCCTAAAGAAGTAAAACAGAACGAAATCGTGGAGAGGAAGTAACAGAAACAGAACAAACTAGGGTTTTCACTTTTCACCAAAGATGGAGCGAAAAGAAGAGAACATCGAAAATATCATGAGAAGAATAAGTATACAGTCTTCATCATTGTCAAAACCAACATCATCCTTGCCTCTTGATCTCGTCCAAGGGATACTCTTGAATCTGCTTGCAAAATCTATTGTGAGGTTCCGTTGTGTTTCGAAGCTCTGGTCATCCATAACCACCGATCCATACTTCATAAACTCGTTCGGAACCAAGTCCTCAACACAGCCCAGTCTCCTCACGTTCTTCAAGAAAAGGGACAAATTATTCGTTTTCTCGTTTCCGCAACACCATCAGAACACGAACGAGACTAACTGTTCTTCTCAGCCTTTGGATAGCTATCAGAAAAAATACACAAAATACTGTTCTTTCGGCATTACCTCCATTACCGAGTCAGTCCACGGGTTGATCTGCTTTCAAAATTTAGCACAACGCATAGTTTGGAACCCTAGCATGAGACAGTTCTTAGCCTTACCCAAACCCAAACCTGAGTGTAAGGATACAACTATACTCTTCTTAGGATACGATCCAATCGAAGGTCAACACAAAGTGGTGTGCATGCCTACTGATGAAACATGCCATGAGTGTTGGGTTTTAACATTGAGATCAGCGCAAGAATCATGGAGAACGGTTAAAACCAATCATAAGCATCTCGTTTTCCCTAGCAGTTACGGGCGATGCATCAATGGAGTTCTGTATTATAGCGCATATAGTGGTGACATGGATTTTAGCATCATTGTAATGAGTTTTGATGTCAGATCCGAAAAGTTAGAGATGATAAAGTTACCATCGGAAATCAAACGGTGTATGCTAATACCTTATCAGGGAAAGTTGGCTAGTTTTGATAATAATGTCACGAAAAGGGGTATTAAATTGTGGATTCTAGAGGATGCAGAGGAACATAGATGGTCTTGTAAACACTTCAATGCACCATTAGTTTACTATGATCGGAGTTTGGAAACCGATTTCAAACTAGATGGTATCACTCATGCTGGTGAGCTTATTTATGTACCATTCAAGTTTTTTAAGTCGTTTAGTATTTTGTATTTTGATCCGGATAGAGATAGCTTCAGAAAAGTCGAGTTTAAAGGGATAGTGGACAGGGAATTTAGGCGTAGGAATGGACTTGGAAATAGTCGTCTTCATACTTTCCCTAATCACATCGACACTCTCATGTCTTTGTAACAGTGTAAACAAAATTTTGTAATATTTTTTCATCTTTTTACTTGTAATTTGCATGCTTTTATCATAATGTGATCGTTCTTCTATCTGAGTCCATCCCATTGCTTTATTTATTAAGTTTGTTTTTCTTATCTAATAGTAAAAAAGTTTACAAAACATATGCAAAGGAAACAGAAAAGCATATGCATTATTTGAAGTTTATTAGAAGATCAATATGATTTCACTGAATCAAAAGAATTCATCATATCATACGGAAGAAAACTATTTTCACTGATTATAAAGTGAAAGAACCATATTGTATATAAACATTTTATGGGTTGAAAATTTGGAGCTCGATGGTCCAATTAGATGCAACCAAAATATGCTCGGAGGGACAGAATTTCCATACTTTGATAACATCTTAGTATATAGCAGTTACTAGATGAACATGTTCAGTATCTTAGATCAGTTTTTGAAGTTTTTAGGAATAATTTTTTTTTTTGCCAATTTCAAAAAATGCATATTTAATTCGGATAATATTTTGTTTTTAGGTTTTGTTGTTGGTGCAGAAGAAGTGAAAGTGGTACAAGAGAAGATCAAATCATTCAGAAATGACCAAATCTCAAAACCGTGAGAGACCATTGAAAGTGGGTATTGATTCAGAATGATTGTGTTGTTAACACAAGTACGAGATGACGCGGGAGGATTTGTATCAAAACTAACGATAACATAACACAATAAGAATGGAGCACGTAACTGAATATTGATAACCTTGTACATGTAAATATTTGGACGATAGAAGACTTAGAAGTGATTTAGAATTTTGGTGAATGAGTAGAGAGTGACACAACAATTGGTAAGCAATTGGTTGTGTTGTCAGATTGGATAGATTAAAGTTTGTTAGTGTTGTCATTTTGTGATGTCGTGTTAATAATGATTAAACAAATCTAAAAGGATTGTCTAAGAAATTTCTAATAACACAAGAATAGTACATTCTGAGTTCTTGTATTCTTGGTCCCTACAAAGGTTTTTTTTTTTTGGGTGAAGAGGTCCATTAGTCCATACAAAGTTAACATTGATGTATTTAGATGATAATTGCATGACCTTTTTTAGATCTCTATATTTTAACATGTAACCTAGTTTCGGCTGGAGTTTGGGTTCACTTCTTAAATCGAACCTTGTATCAATGGAAAGTCCATATAGATTTTTTTTTGGTCATCTGAAATTTTCATTCATCATTGAAATACACTGGTGGAATATATTGTTGGGATACAAAAGCCGGTGGAAAAACAAGATACTTCCTTGGAAACTAATCTGACGGAAAAGTAAAATTCCCAGAATCTAAGATACACAATTTTTGAAACAACTTGAAAGTCCATATAGATTTATGTGAGACATATTTTTCAATTAAGGAAAAGAGAAGAAGAAACCAGTTTTGCTTTTTAAAGGGCGGAGAGCGATGTCATATGGGCTAAGGCCCAATAACGAAAATAGGCCCATATTGGTTCAGCTGTCTCTATCCCACGTGAATATCGTGAGATGTGATCTACACCGTTGATTTGATTATAGGACTATAAAAATCAATCGAGGATCTTGAGGGCCCCTCCTTCCATCTTTGTAGGGTTCGTGAAGAGGATAAGGTGCGGTGGGGACTTTTCTACCTTTCTAGGGTTTGCTTTTCCACCTCTTTTTTTTTCACTGTTCTTTAATTTACCAAAAAAGTTTCAAAAGTGTTTCTAGTGTTATTTCGTCTGTCAAAATTCGTAGATAAATCTTTTTAATCAGTAAAAATATTAAGTTGACTAATTTTCTCTTCCCCACAGCAAAAAAAAAAAAAAAAAAATCTTGTTCTCTGAATCTCTTTGGCTGATTTTGAATTTATTTTCTTCTTAGTGAACTTTTAGTATCAGATAGGTTTTTCTTTCTTCGGGAAATGGAATCGAATCAAGAAGTCAAAGGGATAGGAGAGATTGACGAAAACGTTAAAGTGGGCATGGTCCATTTATCCGACCCGGATCCGGAAACCGACCCGGGCATGCTGATGAAAGAGGAAGACGACGACCCAAGCAGGCAACACGAGGTCGGTTTTTTGCAGCCGATGACGAATTCGGTTATCCGTAAACCGGCTCCGAAGAGACCGTCGAAGGACCGTCACACGAAAGTTGAAGGTCGTGGTCGGAGGATCCGAATGCCCGCCGGTTGCGCCGCCCGGATCTTTCAGTTGACCCGTGAGCTCGGTCACAAATCCGACGGAGAAACCATTCGGTGGTTATTAGAACGGTCTGAACCGGCGATAATCGAAGCTACCGGAACCGGAACCATACCGGCGATTGCTGTCTCCGTCAACGGAACGCTTAAGATTCCGACGGATTCACCGCCGCAGCTTGAGTGTAACGTCGGCTCCGGTGACATGACGGCGAAGCGGAGGAAGAGAAACTGCACGAGTGAGTTCGTGGAGGTTAACGGACAAGACAGCTCCGTTGCTTCTGGTCTGGCTCCGATAACGGCGTCAAGTTACGGCATTAACCTCATGAATGGAAACACGCAGAACTTCATGCCGTTTTGGCCTGCTGCGTTCGTTACTAGTGGGCCGAATCAAATGGGCCATATGTGGGCCATACCCACCGTTGCTGCTGCTGCTGCTCCTCCGTCGTTTCTGAACGTTGGTACTAGACCGGTCTCTAGTTACGTCTCAAACGCTTCGGACGCTGAACCGCATATGGAAACAAACGGTGGCGTTGCAACGCAGCAAACGGTGAGGGATTTTTCGTTGGAGATTTACGACAAGAGAGAGCTTCAGTTTCTGGGTGGCTCAGGGAACGACAACACTTCTCCGTCGTCATGTCCCGAGACTTAGGACATTTTAATTGTTTGTCTTGTTGTTAGGTCAGTTTTTATTATTCAGCAAAAGACGTGTAGAAGAGTTGGTAGAACAATTAAGACACAATTATGTTAATTAGGGATTTATTTAAATTACTAAGATCCTTTTAAATGGATGACAGATTGATAATGAGTCACGGGAGTGATGCACGTGTTTCTAGGAACGTGCACGAGCTTGTTTTTTATTCGTCTTGGGGTAGTCGTCATGACACGTTAATCAGCTTTCTGTGAGTTACTCTATGTAGCTAAATTATCACAATCAAGAAAATCTATTTTGTTTCTGAAAACCCATAACCAAAACAAGAAAACTGCTACAATCTCATTAACTCTAAAGAGGCCCAATCACAAAATAATCTATGCACGGAAGCCCATAGGCTGTACAATTCATTCTAAAACCAAGAGAAAACCAAAACAAAACCGTTAACGGTTAGTCTCACTGTGATGAGGACATTGCGAGTAGTAAAGATGATCAAGAGAAAGTGTTGCACGTTACACGTATATGTTGGACCACTTACAAAAGCATAAACCAAGCTGTTGATAAATCCACTTAACAAACTGATTTACGAAATTCTAGATTTGGAAAGCATTCAGAAATACATTAATTGATGGTTCACCCCATTTTAAGTTTATTACAATCCCAAACAAGTCTAAGATAAATGATTTATTTCTATGGCTAAGTAAAAGTTAATTTGAAGACCAAAAAATTGGATTTTTATTTCCTTAATCTTTACTTGACCTGGGCATTTTACCCGGATCCGAGGATCCGATCCGAAACCGACCCGAAAAAAGAGGAACCGAACCAAACCCGAAACCGATAAAATACCCGAACGGGTCTTCAATTCTTCTACCCAAAAAACCCGAACCCGAACAAACCGAACCGAACCTGACCCGAACCCAAGAACCGATCGAGTACCCGAAACCAAAACACATTAACATTCAAAATCTTTTCTTCTTAATTCTTTCCTTTAAAATTTAAATGTTCTAAATTTTCAAACTCAAATTGACCCGAACCTGAAAGAAACCGACCCGAAACTGAACCGAAGTTTAAAAATACCTGAATAGGTCTTAAATTCATCTACCGAAAGACCCGAACCCAATCCGAGGACTCGAATGACCATGATTACTTTTTAGTTTTATTGTATTTTAGAAGAAGGACATTCTCATTTAAATTTCTTTTATAATATTAATGATAATTTCCTTAAGTGCACTGCTTGCAGTGCAGTACACGTGAGAAGCAATAACAAAGGATGCAGAAAGAAAAGAAAATAGTACAACAAAATCTTCACCAACCGTACCGCTAAGCCAAGGCATTGAAACCAAACATTGATAGGCATAACTCAACAGTAGCTAACCCTTTTTTGACCATCTTCTCTTTTAATTCACTTCTTTAATCATTTTAAATCTTACTCTGTCCCCACAAATACATATCATTATGCATATCTTAAACTACCACCTCATCCTGTGGTTGGCACGATCCGGATTTTAATCCGAAGTCTTAGCTTAGCAAGAGTTTTCAATGTCATCTTAGGTTGAAGTTACAAAAAGAAAACGAATGATCACATGTTATCCAAGTTACCCTACTACAAACACTTTTATATATTATTTCTATCTAGAATTTTTCTTTAGCTTATACTTTCCATTAATCTATTTATGAAAATATTCAGTTTAATCTCGATATTTTTTTAAAGTATAGTGATTAGTGAATAAGTTGTTCAAAACAAAAAAAACTAAGCATTGTCATTTTTAATTAAATTATTGATTGTTAGCACCATCATCGTAAAATGAAAGAGGGTAAGAATAAACTAAGAACCTAATAAGAAAATGTTTCTTTCTCAACAAGTGTGTAATTATGTATAGATGATTCATACACATTTCAAACTTTTAGTTTTATAAAAAAAAATGACATAACTATTTTTCACAATATCTCACCTTTTAACAGAAATATTGCATATAGGTGTATATATGTTTGTTTCTCTTAGAGTATATAGTGAATGGATTGTAAATTAGTTGCAAACTTGCAACGTTTTTACAACGAAATTGTGAAATTCGTTGTAAAAGCGTCCCTAATTTCGTTGTAAGTCGGTTGCAACATTTTAATTCGAAAATTGAATATCAAATGTTTTATTGTCTAAAATCATGTAACAAATTGTATAATCTTTTTTTTTATAAAATTAGCTTCTACACGAAATTTCTATACAAATATAATAGACATAAAGACAATAGATAATTTTTTAAAAATTATCTTCAATATTTTTTCATTACATAGTTGTTTAATACATCTCATACAATAATGTCCATTACAATAGAAATACCATTATTTCAACCTAATCATCATTACAAAATTTATTAGGCATATACCCCTTCAAAATTAACAACATAAATTCTTCAATTTCTTCATCGGAATGAAGGTCTCCTATACCATAATAAATATCCTTGTTCAGATCAAATGGTCGGACCTTCGGTTTCTTTTCTTCACTACTTCCTTCAACAGATTTTCCTTTCGTGTCTTTCTCTTCTCTTTTATCATCTTGATTCATTTTTTTCCTATAAATATTTGTGTTTCTCACAAACTTTTTTGAGTTTTATTGTGTATTTATGAAGAAAGTAAGATCTCGATTTATAGACTAATTTATCTTTTGCAATGTATTTGCAACATCACTTTTACAATCAACTCACTTTAAATTTACGTCGTATTTACGACGAACTGTAATATCCATTTAACAAATTTTGTAGCTAGTTCGTTGTAAATTTACTTCGTCGTAAATTGGAAGCTAACTTTACGACGCATTTACGACTCGGCTTGCTTTCGCTTTTGAAACGTCCCTGTTTCGTCGTAAATATGCAACCTTTTTACGACGAAAATTTTCGTCGTAATATTGCAACGCCTTTACGCGAATTGTCCTTTTCTCGCAAATTCGTCGTAAAGTCGTCTCCAATTTACGACCATAAATTTTCGTCGTAACTTTTCGTCCCTAAAGCCACGTTTTCTTGTAGTGATTGTAGTTTTATTTATCAATATATTCAATATCCCTTTACTATCATATAGAAAGAGAGTAAAAGCCTAAAGCAATTAAAGTTTGCTTTTCCACATATCTTAATGTATAAATAATTCACATAAATTAGTATTGATTTAATCTAATAAACAGAAAATTTATAACATTAACCGATGTTATCAATTTATAAATGCTTGAATAAGTATAAGTTCGACAACCCTTAACTTGTAGCTAATTGTTTATACAATATACTTGTTGCGACTTTTTTTATAATTGTGTTACAAATTAATTAATTATATTTCATATTAAAATAAAAATTAGAAATTCTTAATTCTAGATATATTTTTTACATTTTACTGAAAATTAACTTGTTTATATGGGTTAGATATGCATTTTTCCATAACTTAGTTTAACACAAATGTTTGTTAAAGTTTGATGACACATGCACTAAAAAACTCCATTTTAGAACTATATATATATCTAAATTTGTTTACGAAATTAAATATGTAATTTTAATATATTTCATGAGAGCACATGTCGAATACAAAGAACATCCATTTAATTTATAGAAATTCTAAATTGTTTTTCATAACAGAGATATCAGATAAATATACACATTTCTATGATTACCAAAAGCAGTATATATTCTGTCCAGCTCGGGTGCAAATATTATAACAAAAGTACATGCTTAGACTGAAAGTACAATTTTTTAAAAGAGAAATTTCTGAATACCGGAATATATGCATGTTTGTTCCTAATAATTAGAGTAACTTTAACGCATATTTATACACATACACATTGTCTAGAATGTTAGCCTCCCAATATTTACGCATATGTCTCTCCTTATATAAGAGCCAAATAGTCTCGCATCTTCCTCTTCATCAAATCCTCAAACAACTCTAAGAACAAAGAGAAACCTTTTAAGGCCTTTTAACACACAAAACCAAACAATGGCATTCTCAAAGACACTCGTTTTTGCGATGATCTTCACGGTTTTTGTGACATTTAGGCCATCAGAAGCTGCTCTTGATGCCCATTACTATGATCGATCGTGCCCCGTTGCAGAAAAGATCATTCTTGAAACTGTTAAGGACGCTACTTTGCATGATCCTAAAGTGCCTGCTCGTCTCCTTAGAATGTTCTTCCACGACTGCTTCATCAGGGTATGCATCTTCTTTCTTTGACCGTTGATATTTGATCCAGCTATAGATATGAAGTTGATGAAGACCGTTTTATATTATTTGGTTGTGTTGTTGTAGGGATGTGACGCGTCCATACTACTTGATTCCACCAAGTCAACCCAAGCTGAGAAGGATGGTCCTCCAAACATCTCGGTTCGGTCATTTTACGTGATCGAAGATGCTAAGAAAAAGCTCGAAAAGGCTTGTCCTCGTACTGTTTCTTGTGCCGACGTAATCGCCATCGCAGCTAGAGATGTGGTCACCCTGGTGAGTCTTTGTAATGTATAGTGTGGTTTAAACATTTTGGTTCGGTCTGATTTGTTAACGCCTCTTGTTTTCTCATTTCTTAGTCCGGTGGTCCTCATTGGAACGTACTGAAAGGACGTAAAGACGGGACAGTTTCGCGAGCCAACGAGACAATCAATCTCCCAGCACCAACGTTCAATGTTTCTCAACTGATCCAAAGCTTTGCAGCAAGAGGCTTGTCGGTGAAAGACATGGTTACACTCTCTGGCGGGCACACGATAGGATTCTCTCATTGTTCTTCTTTCGAGGGCCGTCTTCAAAACTTTAGCAAAGCTCACGACGTTGATCCTTCCATGAACTTTGCATTTGCGCAGAGCTTGAAGAAGAAATGTCCGAGATCATCAAACCGAGGCAAGAACGCAGGGACAGTGTTGGATTCTACGACCTCGGTTTTTGATAATGATTACTACAAGCAGATTTTGTCCGGGAAAGGAGTGTTTGGGTCTGATCAGGCGCTTCTAGGCGATAAACGGACCAAGTGGATCGTTGAGACGTTTGCTAAAGACCAAAAGGCCTTCTTCAGAGAGTTTGCAACTTCCATGGTGAAACTTGGAAACTTCGGAGTCAAGGAGACAGGACAAGTGAGAGTAAACTCTCGCTTTGTCAATTACAAAGCTTAAAAGTCTACCGAAAAGAGATGCAACTGAGAGTTTTCTTTTCTTCAAATTTATTTCCATTTATATATGATTTTACAATAATGTAAACTCGGCAAATGTATCGACCGGTTTTAACCAAAATATATAGTTTCTAGCACCAAATGTGAGTCATTTAACATCAAACACACATGAACTTGATTGATGGTTCATGATGTTGTATGAAAGTAATCAATGTTAGAAACACAAAATACAGAATTTAAATCAGTTTTTTTTCTTTACGCAAAAACAACATCAGAGCGGAACACATACTTGACTCCCTTGGACACGTTTCTTCCTTCGTGCAGCATGCACTTGTCTCCATGGATGTGAAAGAGAGCCATACCTTCCTTTGGAGCAACCTGCCATAATAAGCAAGTTTTGTATGATGGTACATCGAATAATTAATGAAACTAAGACCAAAAAAGAAAAAAAAAAACTGTTTGAGGAAGTTACCTCAGCTACGATACTGTTTCTTGAACCATAAAAGACAGTTTCTCCACCTACTAAAGGCTCAGCTGAAGAAGAATCATTAGTCTTGCTTGAACTGCTCTTGGATTTTGATTTCGCGCTGTTCCCGCTTAGATATATCAACAATGTGTAATAAGTCCTCTTCCCATCTTCAAGATCAACACTTTCATCAATATGACGACCAAAATGCTGACCAGCACTATACCTGAAAAATTTAACAAATGATCCTTTATCTTCACATTGCGACACAAACTTAACGAATCTTGTTCCATAGACTACTAATGAAGCAACATGACAAGAAACAGGAACGTATTGTCATAATCTAAACCATTACTAGGGAATAAAGAATGAAACTTCGAGAGCTTTGAGATATGTGCAAAACCTGTAGAATCTAATGTTTGGATTCAACCCAACAGCAACTTTCCTCCTGATCTTGATATCAGTAAATAAATCAGAAAGCCCTGAGCGCCACAATGTATCAGCAAGGACAGGATCGTTCACTGAGATTCGATGGTTATCTCTAAAAGCTTCACCATAAGCTGGACCACGGCTTCCTTGGTGAGTGAAACCGAGTGACTCTGCGATTTTAACAAAGCCCTTTGATTCATCACAAGTGAGACAGTTCTCCACCTGAAAAATCATAATAAACTCAAAGCGACTTATCCACCGTTTCAAAAATGTTGAAGTATCAACAAATGTGTTATGTTACTTCGTTCTCACAAGCCCAAGGTATTAACCAAACCACTTAAACATCAAACCAAAGATTCAGACAAAGCTACAGGAACTACAGTTCTTTGTTTATTTGTCCAAAACATCAACAGCTACAAGTTTCGGATTAATAGTAAAAACTCAACTAAAGATTCGGTTTTTTTTTGCAGAAATTTCGAAGCAAATTAGTTAAAGCTAATAGATGATAATTCCATCAATTCGATTTCGAACACAAAAAAAATGGTGCTACAAAAATAAGCTCACAGAAATCGATGAATATTACGGATTTTCCAGGAACATTCGGGAGATATAAACACTAAATCTATTAAGCCAAATTAAAATAAAAAATTGGGAAAATAATGAATATCGTGAGGAAGTTTACCGTGAAGAGATCAAGATTCTTCAGATAAGAGACACTGAGATTGGGTTTGAGTTTGATCTTCGGCCACTTGATTGTTGAAGCCGATTCTCCTTTGTCTTCCATCTTCGTGATTTTGCTTCCCTGGGGAGGATGTAAGATTAGCGAATTTAAATGTATTAAATTCATTTTAATATTTTTCCTCAGTTAGAATTTAGCTAAATAAGATAAGAATATTAGAATTTTTCCCAGACATGAACCTCAATGATTAAGCCCACTCAATCTATTGAAGCCCGAACTTATATATATTAAGCCCAATAAAAGTAATGAATCAAAATTGGTTTATTAATCAATTAATTTAAAAATATCATAATTATGTTATTAATTTGTAGAGGTCTTACATTTGTGTTGGTTCAAATCTACTATGAAAGGTTGGTGAAAAACGAAAGAAGTCTGAAACAAATAATGTAGCCATTTGAAGAGTAGAGCATCTTTGATTGTGCCCTTATAATTTCATTCAAAGAAGGGGAACTAGATGGGGCTTACAGACAAAATAAAAATTCGGTAGATGATGTTTCATTGTCGATGAAATAACTACAATGATTCAGATACTAAAGTGAAAAAAATATAAGAATTATGAAGTTGTTGTAAAACTATTGAATCATTCATATTTATATTTTGAAAATGATAAAATTTAATACTCTTAATTTATTCATATTTTAAACTTTTAAATTATTTATATTTTTATACATAAAACCTTTAAACTAATTTTTGATTTTGAGTTGCCAAAAATTTAACCGGTATTATTCAATTGCCAGTAATAAATAATAACGTGTCACTAATATATTTTTGTAAAAATAGAAATTTAATTTAATTTTATTATATTATTTCACTATTTAATAAATAAAAAATACAAATTAAAAACATTCTCGTGTGAGAAGGAACACAAAATATTAATTTTTTAAAAAGAGAAGGAACTAAAATAACAACAACAAAAAAACAACTCAAATTGGAGGAAGCAAAATACACTAGAATCAGATTTTACAGAGAGACATGTGTATCAAGAGCTGATGAACATGGAAATTAATATACCATTATCTAACACAAGATTTTGCACCACCGCGAAAGAGCTAAAAAGAGAAAAAATATTAAGGAATATAATGACATCAAATACGTGTGTCGTCTTCTTTTACCACGCTACAACCAAATTCAGAATTAAGAATGACTCTTCTAGTGCAATCAAACAATGTCTGCATTCATGAACTAAATGCAGACATGAATGAGAAACAATGTTGATAGAGAGTCCCAAGACAAAAACAAAAACGAAAGAAGAAACGAAAAATATCATATTCCCTTATCACGGATTTAGATTTTGGACGCAATATTCCACTTCTGCTTATATATCGTCTACACTTAGTTCACCTACTCTACATAGTTTTTCTTTTAACAGAAAAGATGAATATTACTAAAACTGTAAAACATAAACAAATAACCGAGTAAAAGAGGAAAAAAGAATCTGCATAATTTTTAAAAGACAAGGTCAAATTACAAAGAAGCTGACATGATTTGAGGAAAGTGAAAGAGGCATACGTGTCGTAATACAAATGGTTAATAGTGCAAGTCATTGTACGATGATGTTGACACACCGATCGAAGAACACTATTCTTTTTCAATGTACTATTATTATTCCACCTATTCTTGTACAGAAAACAACAAATTATTTTCGTTTTCTAATAGCTTAGTCTGGCCTCTGGATAAAAAACCAAACCGACACTTATTAATCCGAAATGGAAAATATTAAACCTCCTCAGATCCAATTTTAATATATATTTGAATGTGTGTTTATATTGTTATACCTGAAAAATCGTTTTGAATTCAATCCAAACCAATAATCAAGTACTGAAAATATCCAAAATATAAGCAAGTATCAAAAGAATACCATAATAACAATTATAACAACTCCAACAGAATATATCAAATATTTTTGGGTAACTCGATTACTTTTATATCTTTTTGGATACTTTCAAATAGGTCTGGGCATTTTACTCGGACCCGAAGACCCAACTTGATACCGACCCGAAAAAAGAGGAACTGAACCGAATCTGGAATCAGTAAAATACCCGTACGGGTCCTAAACTTCTCTACTCGAAAGACCCGAACCCGAATAGAACCGACCCGAACCCGATCCGAACCCAATCCGAACCCGAGAACCGATGGGTACCCGAAGACCCGAAACCAAAATACACTAACAAAGTTAAAGATTTTCTTATTTTCTTTCTAATTCTTTGATTTTAATGTTCTAAATTTTCAGACTCGAACCGACCCGGACCCGAAAAGAACCAACCCGAACCTGACCCGAAATTCTACAATACCCGAACAGGTCCTGAATGCCCAGGCCTACTTTCAAACATTTTCGAATAAATTTAAGTAATTTGGATACAAAATATTTGAAATGTACCATATTTGTTGTTATTTTAAATAAAAATAATAACTGATCTAAACAAAATTTAACATGTATCCGGGGTGAAAGATGGGATCTCAAACAAATTACTCCAATCAATATAAACCCGATCGAAATCGAATCAAACCTAACCAAAAAAAAAAAAAAAGTGGATTTTATACCTTTAATACTAAATATTCTGAAACCCGGGAAATCTAATTCGAATTCGAACGAGTATTTGAATGGCAAAACTTAATTTACCCCTTTTATTCCCTATTATTTTAATACACATTTATTTCTAGTAAATTAATCTTCCCTTCTGCTATACATATTCTTAATTTTACCAAAAACAGATAAAAGTTAAGGACATTTCTTTAATACCTGGGACTCACTTGTTTTTCTTTTTTTCGGTTGTCTATTCTTTTGTTGACCAATAATTAATCCAACTAGCATCACCAAATGAAGAAAATGAAAATCTCTTCTTCTCTTTTTTTCTGTGGAAGTATTCAGAACCAAAAGAAAAAGCAAGCTAGCTTAGACTTTAGGGTTTGTGGCTCCTGTACGAAGACAGAGGTAAACACAGAGCATCATAAGATCTAGCTCATGCCTCTTTATGTAATTTTAGTTATAGTGCTTAGCTTTCCTCCAATCTAATGCGTCTGTTCTTTATTCCTCAAACAAAAATGTAATTTTGTCGGCTTGTTTTCATCTGAAAAAAATCATGTTCTTTGGGTTTTTAGAAGTAAATCTAGATAAATCTGGTTTTGAATCTCCTCAGTTTCCTACATTTTTACCTAGCTTCCTCACCTTGACTTCTGGTTTTGGATCTTTTCGTTTTTCAAGAAACCATTTCTTGATTCTTTTCTGAAAGAAATATCATTTCCCTGCAAAATCTTTGGCTTTAGTTAGAGTTTCAATCTGAATCTTGGAATTAGTACTGCAGGAAGATGGTGAGAGGAAAGATCGAGATCAAGAAGATCGAGAACGCGACAAGCAGACAAGTCACGTTCTCAAAGCGAAGAAGTGGTCTCTTTAAGAAGGCTCATGAGCTTTCGGTGCTATGCGATGCTCAAGTCGCCGCCATTGTCTTCTCTCAGAGCGGAAGATTATATGAATTCTCTAGCTCCGAGTAAGATTCTTTATCTAATTATTTTCAAAATTTCCTTACGTAATTTACATATAGATCAATTGAGTGCCTAGAACTTCTGTAGTGAATGGCTCTATCTCTTTCTGTCCAAATCGTACCTAGAGATTTTGCAATACATTAAAGATTTGCCTCTTTTTTTTTTGGTAGCCAATTTCCGGCTATTCCCCAAAAAAATCATTTTTTATCACATTTTAATTCTATTTTGTTCCTCTCTTAGCACTTTTTGATTTTATTTAATGAGCCAAAATACCAATTAACTGCAAAATTAAAAAGTTTAACCAAAGGTTTGTTCTTCAAGCACGAGCAAGTGGACTAGGGTTTTCAAAAAAGAGGTTTCTTGATCAGTGAACCTCGTATACCTTGGAACTTAAACTGATACCCACTTGGCAATTGGCATCTTAGTTCGAATAAAAAAAAATCCGACAGTATCGCTATAATTATATTGTAGAACAGAATATCATATAGTGTCGCATTTGTTTTTTATTTATCTAAATTAGAAAAGAATATAAATTTTTCTCTCGGAGTTTTTCTCCGTATTTTCTTTCATGAATACACATTCAATTGAAAAAAAGAAAGAATACACATTCAGTTGTGTGGCAGTTTGCATAGATACATTATCCTTGTTGCTTAACAACAACCCTTGTGCAGAACCATCATTGGATTTAGTAAATAGTAACAAATTAAATTACATATAATGCTATCCAGATAATCTAATCTCCATTGACAATCAAGGTAGTCCTTATAAAAAAAAAAAAAAAAAAAAAAAANGTACACATATATATATTTCAGAAATTTCACACATACGCTGATACGCATGTAGTGATACACATACAGTTCACAATATCTTGTATATATGTAGTGATAAAAAGTGAAAGATAACAAGCGATTTTTTATACCTTTTGCCATATAATGATAAACCGTGTTTCTCATTTTTACGTTTTGAAAACATAATTCTGCTATATATTACAGGTATGTTAAAAAAAATATATAACTAGAAATAACCCTTATCCAATATTTTCCAATATTCCATCATTCCACTATTTTGTTAATCTTCTATTCAGCTGACAGTCAAACCCATAACTGATTTATTCGTTATAGATATTCAAATTCTTTTTTTGATCAAACCATCGATTAAATTGATAGAAGGACTACATAAATATTCAAATTCTTATATTTTATTTTTAAGTTTATTCACTTTACTAAAACAATAATTTTATCGAGTCTCCAATATATTCCTCAGCTCAGCTATATAACTACTATACTATATATCTAACATAGCAGTTAAGCGCCCATAATACTTCAATTCATCTCATCATGAATGTTATCATCATTATTCCATAAAGGAAGCATCTTCACCACTACTGAAGAACCATCTCTTGTGAATTACCTTTTCAGGATGGAGAAGACGATAGAAAGATATGGCAAGTTTAGTAATGAGTACTTTGTGCCAGGGAGGCCCCAAGTAGAACTATACTTGCAGGTTCACTTCCTATATACGTGTATACATGTTCTTGATTTTAGTTTCTTCTTTAATTAAACAAAACTGATATGTACTTGCATGTGTACTCGGCAATTTTGGGGTGTGCAGGAGCTGAAGAAGGAAATGGATATAATGGTAAAGAAGATTGATCAACTTGAAGTTCATCAACGGTTCGTATCTTACTATTTATACGCTTTCTTTAAACATTATATCTAAACATACTTTGTTCCAATCCTAAAATCTACTGTGAATGCCAATATATTTGAAGGATGCTAATGGGGCAAGGTTTGGGTTCGTGTTCAGTGGCAGAACTTCAAGAGATAGATACTCAGATTGAGAAAAGCCTTCGTATTGTCAGATCAAGAAAGGTACAATTACAAAACACACATATATATGGGTGTAATACCAGTTTCATTGTTAACTTTTGGTACGTAGGCTGAGCTATATGCAGATCAACTAGGGAAGCTGAAGGAAAAGGTAGTTCTTTTTTCCAATTAGTATGTTATATAGAGATTTTATTTTAGGAGATTGTGTCTATATTCCATGCAATTTTAATCGATCTTTAATTCTTTATCTGTTTCTAGGAGAGAGTACTCTTGGACGAGAGAAGAAGGCTACGTGAAAAGGTAAATACGTACGTGTCATCAGAGGATACACATACACTTAAAAGTTATATAGTTTCAATCTCTAAGTTGCAAGAAGTTTAGATAGATAGAAAGTTCATTTTTAGACATTTTTCTTGTGAGAATAATCATGGTTTGGTTAGTTTGAGAAATGAGAACTATCAGGCATTGGTTGTTTGTTTGTGTTTGCTTTTAATTTCATTGATAATTGTTATTCTCAACGCTAAATGCAAAGAAAAACCTTCCATTTGTGTTTGACATTTGAGTTGCATTTTGCAAAAATTTATGCAAACTTGAAAATAGTTACTTTTTGGAAAAACTATAGCAATTTTATTTTTGTCATGTAAACGTAAACAAGAAAATATTGTGACTGTAACAATTGAAGCCCCAGTTCATACATACGAGCCTCTATATATATAGAAGGGCTTGAGCTTTAGAGCAAGTTTCACTTATTTCCCACTCTTGAATTGCATATATTAGTAGATATTTTGAGTTTCATATATTTTTGCAAAATGCAAACACAAACGGAAGGCTTTTTGTTCTGTTTCAAATTTTGCATTTAGCGTTGAATTAATAAAGTACAATAGTACGAACACAAAACATAGGTAATAATAGATCAAATGTGTATATATATAGCAATAACATTTTTGTCATGTATATTGCTATAGTGTTTGTCTTTGCATTCATATTTCATACGTACATGTTATATATGAAAATAGGTTTATATTTTGTTTTCAGGAAATCAGAGACAGGTTGCTACGGCCAGTGCTGCCAGTAACCTTAAATACCGAGAAAGGTGAACCCGAAGGTGGTTGTAGAACCAAACATTCATCAGAGGTCGAAACCGATCTATTTATTGGATTGTGTGTGAATCGACTATAACATGTCACATAGTTTTATATAACTTGGATTCGATGTTTGTATACTAATAACTAGTTTATAACTTTTCTGAGGGCTATGACCATCTCTTGTATATATATAAACTGGATATAATTTGAGATAGATAAGTTGTCACTTTAGTTTTTATTTTGGCAATAATGTGACATTTTGTTTCTATGCAGATTGAGAGCCATTGAAATAGTAAGACCATGTTCATTGGCTGGAAAACAAATTTTCGTCCCACAAACTAGGCCTAAAACATTGTCGCCTTTGGTTTTATTCCTCTAGAAAATGTGTCAATTCGGCGTCGTTTTAGCTCAAACACATGAGTTTTAATCTACAGATAGACTAAGAGTCTATTTAACAACATCTATTCATATCCAAAAAGTAAGAATGCTTAATATGTATGACTCTCCTAGAGCAATCAAAATGTGTCATGAATTAAATGTATACATAAAATAAGGAATGTTGATAGAGAGTACTCCCACGACAAAAACAAAAACAATTGAAGATAGAAGACATCATATTCCCTTATCACGGATTTAGATTTTGGACACAATACAAGTTACTTTATTCCACTTTTTCTTATGTATCGACACATACTCTATGATTTTTCTTTTAACAGAAAAGAAGAATATTACTAAACATAACAACTAACCGAGTAAAAGAGGAAAAACTAAAGAATCTGTGTGTAATCTATAAAAGACGAGGTCGCATTGCACTGAAGCTGACTATGATTTAGGGAAAGTGAAAAACATACGTGTCTTGATACAAATGGTTAATACTGCACGTAGTCGTACGATGATGTCGACACCCCTATCGAAGAACACTATTCTTTTTCGAATTATTCCACCCACTCTTCTCCCAAAAGCACAAATTAATAAGTATTTCCATTTCTAGTTGTTTAATCCCTTATATTTCCCAATTATTTTCAAAATACCTTTCTTTCTAGTAAATTAGCTATTTCCTTCTGCTTTCAAATCTTAAAGTTACCAAAAACAGATAAAGTCATGGACATTTCTTTAATCAGAACCTGGGACTCACTTGTTTTGTTTTTTCTCTGTTCTGTTGTTGATCAATTATTAATCCAACTAGCTAGTATCACCAAAAGAAGAAAATAAAAAGCTCTACTCTTCCTTTTTTTCCCCCATTTCTCTGTCCAAATAATCAGAACAAAAAGCAAAGCTTAGACTTTAGGGTTAGTGGCTCCTGTACAACGGAGGTGAACACAGAGCATCATAGATCTAGATCATGCCTCTTTCTGAAATTTTAGTCATAGGGTTTAGCTTTCCACCAATTTTATGCTTATGTTCTTTATTCTATTTGTGCTAATTATTCCTCATCTAAAAAAAAAGGGAATTTTGTCGGCTGATTTTCATCTGGAAAAAAACTATGTTCTTTGGGGTTTTTGAAACTAATATAGAAAAATCTGGTTTTGAATCTCCTCAGTTTCTTACATTTTCCTCAGTTTCTCCAACTTTGACTTCTAGCTTTTGAATCCCTCGTTTCTCAAGAAACCATTTCTCGGTTTTTTCCGAAAGAAATATCATTTTCCCACAAAGTCTTTGGGTTTAGTTAGGGTTTCAATCTGAATCTTGGATATAGTGTTGCAGGAAGATGGTGAGAGGAAAGATCGAGATCAAGAAGATAGAGAACGGGACAAGCAGACAAGTCACGTTCTCAAAGCGAAGAAGTGGTCTCTTTAAGAAGGCTCATGAGCTTTCGGTCCTATGCGATGCTCAAGTCGCCGCCATTGTCTTCTCTCAGAGCGGAAGATTATATGAATTCTCTAGCTCCGAGTAAGATTCCTTTATCTAATTATTTTCACAATTTACATGTCTTTTTTTTTTTGTCAACGCAAAATTTACATACGTCTAATTCCAAATCTTTCTCTACAAAGTTGAGTGCCTAGAAACCTGTAGTGAACAGTTCTATCTCTTTCTTGCTAAATAGTACCTAAGTGATTTTGCAATACACAAGTTATAGATCTGTCCTTTTTTGTTGCTAGCTAGTTTCTGACTTCTCTATATGAAAATGAGTTTTTATCACATTTTAATTTTAACTAATTGGTCCTTTTTTAAGTACTTCTTGAGTTTATTTGACGAACTTAAATCTAATTAAGGATACCAATTAGTAACAACATACTTAGAAAGTTTGAATGAATTGTTGTTTTTCAAGCACGAGCAAGTGGATTAGGGTTTTTAGAAAAGAGGTTTCTTGAACAGTGAACCTCGTATACCTTGGAACTTAAACTGATACCCACTCGACATAGTACTTAGAATATTAAAAAAAATTCCGACCGTATAGTTACCTTGTAAGAACAGAAAATCATATATATTCTGCATGATAAAGTATCTGAAATTTTCTCTCAGGGATTCCAAACTTTTTTTATCTAGATTTTCTTTCATGAATATACAATTTTGTGCTTGCTTCTATTTCTATAGCCACCAAATTTAATACATAGTGGTTAGTGTTATAATTTCCTTTGTCTTAATTTGCATTCCGTGCTTAACAAATAACAATGAATCGGATCCATTGTGCAGAAATTGTCGCCAGATTTGGTGTATAGAAAACATAACATTATAATGTTATCCAAATTAGTTATCTAAGTTTAATTATCTAATCTCCATTGACAATCATAGTAGTCCGTATAATTATGTATTGATAAATTGTTTTTGAGATGTTCACACTTAAGCTATCTGAATGGTTTTGTAACTTTTTAACATTTTCAAAATATGACTTTCCCGTATACATAGAATTTACAACATATTACACGTAATGATAAAAGGTGAAACATAATAAGTGAGTTTTAATTATTTCCGCACATATGTATATATATATGGTGATAATGCTATATTAATTTTCAGGTCTTATGTTGTTGAAAAAGGATTCCACGATATACTACAAACGTGTTAAACATAACTTTAAAAATATGACAAACCCTCATTAATCTGCTAAAACTAGTTCTGAGCGTTTTATTTAATCCGCAAAAAACTTTACTCAGTGTAGTTATTATAGCTGACTTTTCCATACGCTAATCTTCTAATGAGCTCATATATCCGTTAAACCCATAACATGTTTAACAAAAACTTCATGCATTTACTAACTAGTAGGGTTTTGTTTTGCATCTTAACTTTTCATTGATTTAATACATTTCTACTTTTAAGTTTATTCAAATTACGATTTTCTCATTCCATTGATTCTTTTATTTCTACTTTTTTGATAAAATGTGAATTTATATACCAAAGCTGGAAAGGTTTTCGGTACAGATGCTCGGCGGAGGTTAAAAGTTATAAAAAGACCCCAAAAAAGTGGAAAAAAGCCTAGTTATAACTAGTGAGGGTAACATCCTAGTGTTACTCTCGTACTATTCATTTGATGTAAAAACTAAGTCCATAATTTTTCAACTTGTTAATGTTATCATCATCGCTGCTAAAGGGAAGTATTATAACCACTATTAAGGAAGCATCACCTGTGAATTAACTTTCTAGGATGGAGACGACGATAGAAAGGTATCGCAAGTTTAGTAATGACTACTTTGTGCCAGGGAGGCCCCAAGTAGAACTATACTTGCAGGTTCGTTTTTTTATAAATGTGTATGTATGTGTATTCTTGATTTTCGTTTCTTTTTTTTAAGTAAAAATGTTGATATGTATTACTAAAATGCATTTTTTTGGGTGTGAAGGAGCTGAAGAAGGAAATGGATATAATGATGAAGAAGATTGATTTCCTTAAAGTTCATCAACGGTTCGTATCTCACTATTTCTACGGTTTCTTTAAGCATAATATATATAAACATACTTGGTTTTAGTCTTGAAATCTTCTGTCAATGCCAATATATTTGAAGGAAGCTAATGGGGCAAGGTTTGGGTTCATGTTCAGTGGCAGAACTTCAAGAGGTAGACACTCAGATTGAAAAAAGCCTTCGTATTGTCAGATCAAGAAAGGTAAAATTACAAAACACACACAGACTATAATATGTATGGGTGTAATACCAGCTTCATTGGTTGGTTTTGGTACGTAGGCTGAGTTATATGCAGATCAGCTAAGGAAGCTAAAAGAAGAGGTAGATTTTTTCTTCAAATAGTTAGTTATATAGAGATTTTGCTTTATGGGCGTTTCTGTATTCCAAGAATTTTTTTATCTTTAATTCTCTAACTGATTTTAGGAGAGAGAACTCTTGGACGAGAGAAGAAGGCTATGTGAAAAGGTAAATACGTATCATCACAGGATACACATTATATAGTTTCAATCTCTACATAGCAAGAAGTTTAGATACGTAGAAAGTTCATTTTTAGACATTTTTCTTGTGAGAAGAATCATGGTTTACTTGAAAATTGGTTAGTTTGAGAACTATCAAGCATTGATTTGTTTGTTTGGGTTTGCTTTTAATTTCATTGATGTTAACCTCGACGCTAAATGAAAATTGCAAACAGAAGAAATTTCTTCCATTTGTGTTTGACATTTGAGTTTGCATTTTGCAAAAATAAATCATGCAAACTAAAAATATTTACTTTTTTGGAAAAACTAGCAATTATCCCTTTTAATGTAAACACAAACAAGAAAATATGGCGGTTAAAATTTAAGCCTGACTTCATACATATGAGCCTCTATATATCTAGAAGGGCTTGAGCTTACAAAACACACACGCGCACACACATATATACATATGGGAATTAGACCAGCTTCGATTGTTGAATTTGGTATGTAGGCTGAGTTATATGCAGATGAACTAGGCCTAGTTTATTTCACTTAGAGTGGCATAAATATCTAATTTATGGGATCGTTTGTATATTTCATGCCATTCTAATCGCTCTTTCTTTATCTGATTCTAGGAGAGAGAACTCTCGAACGAGAGAAGAAGGCTATGTGAACAGGTAATTACGTACATAAACTCATAACAGGATATATATAAACAAACACCTACACATGAAACTTAATTCTATTTTAGATGCATGAACACACACTTGCACATGAGGAAACTCTCTCAACGCTTAGCAAGAAGTTTGGATACATAAAAAGTTCATCGCATTTTTATACCTCTTTTATGAGAAAAATCATGGTATACTTAAAGATTGGTTGATTAATTAAGACTATTCACTATTCAGGCATTGATTTTTTTTTTTTTTTGAGTTTGCTTTAATTCTATCGTTAATTAATTGTAAAAGGAAACGCTAAATGCAAACGGAAGAAAAACATTCCATATAGAAACAAAAAAGTTACTAGCTAGAGTTATATTGTCATGTAAACGGAAACTAGATTTATATTGTTATTTCTTTTTGAAAAAATTACTAGAGTTATATTGTCATGTAAACGGAAACAAAAAAATATTGGGGTTAAAACAATGAAACAAGATTTAATTATATGACCATCTATATATATAGAAGGGCTTGAGTTTCATTAAGAGCTTGAGTATCACTAATTTTCCGTTCTCCTATAGGCTCATGACAATTCCTCTTAGTACTCGCATCAGTTGCTTTCGAATTAGATTATATCACAGAAGCTTTTTTATTTTTGGGTTTGGTTGAATGAAAAAGTACAACAGTAAACACAGAAAAAAAAATCATAGATAATGAAGGTCTTAAGTCTTCCTTCTTCTTTTTTCTTGTGCAAATGGTAATATAGGTCTATGTGTAAAATATATGTATGTTTGTAAAATATATGTATGTTTGTAAAATGTATGTATGTCTTTGCCTCTTGTCATGTCACATTTCATAGCTCATGTCATATTTCATATATATTATTAAAAATAATTTTATACATTGTTCTCAGGAAATTCATACTGAGAAAGGTGAACCGGAGTGTGGTTGCAGAACCAAACATTTAACAGATGTCGAAACCGATCTATTTATTGGATTGCCTGTGACTCGACTATAACATATTTCACACATTCCTTAAGTTTTATAGCTTTGATTCGATATTTGTATACTAATAAATAGTTTATAATTCTCTGAGTGCTTTCACCATCTATTGTGTATAAACTGGAAATAATTTGCCATGGTATAAGTAAGTTGTGACTAATTTTTCTTTTGGAATTAATGTGACATTTTGTTTTCTTGCAGACTGAGAGCCAACTAGAAATAGTACGTTCATTGGCTGGAAAAAATCGGCCCACTAACTAAGTCTAAAACAATGTCGTCTTTGGTTTTATTCCTCTAGAAACACATGAGTGAGTATATGAACCTTTTAGTTCTCAAGAGGCCAAATTAGACAACCAAACAAGAGGACAGCTAGAGGAGTAGATCTCAGTCTTGGATATGTTGGAAAGTGGAAAATCCACGTGGATATATATTAGTTGATGTTATAGTACGATCATATTGTCACGCCAATCAAAGATGCTGTCTATTTACCCTTTTCATTTTTGGTAAAAGCAGATATGAATTATTATGCTTGCCCCAGAAATGGTAAATGGTCGCTTGAAAGACTTGATAGCTTGGTGCGTCCTAGATGAATCATGAATGGTATGGAATATGGATATGTGTGTGAGGTTTCTGATTCCGGTTGTTTGAGCATCTACATCGATAAGCAAATCCTAAACTTTTTGATTCAAATGTCATTGAACGAAATTTGGACACGAACATATCAAAAGAAGAAGCAAATTAATATATGTAAAGAGATTAAGTAGAAACATAAAAGAAAAGGGTGAAATGTATAAAGTTGACCAAGTGATTTAATAAAAAAAAGATTTTATGTCAAAAAATATATCTACTATATTAAAACTCAAGTCCCTTAAGAAAAAAACCAAAAGGACCATGGCATATTACTTTTTGTGCCATTGATCTTTTTTGAATTTTATAGATTTCATTAAGGGTAATATATAGACATAAAAAATTTTGGTTTCCCATCCAAATAAAAGCATATCTACG
>OVBB01000322.1:1771-28064 GCA_900406415.1 Isatis lusitanica
AAAAAACAAAAATTCTCAAATCAATATTAATTATTCTCACACCTCAAGCGGGAACCAAAAATGTCGGTCGAGAACAACTTCTCACTTTTAATTCACGAATTTGACTCCCCACGGGGCAATGCATCCCAATTCCCATCCAATGTACCAAAATTAAAATCGACCGCGTCGGTTTACTAAAGTCAACTGGAGTGTAATTGCGATTTTTTTTCTTTCTTAAAGACAACAGGTATGTTCATGAAAACAAATTAATGTGTAGTAGACCAGACCTCGTACGTACCTACATATAACCTAATGGAGACTGTAGATTCTACAGTATTACAAAGAGACGATAGATTTGAGCTAGCTCTTAATGTTTCTTTCTACTGAAATGTAAGAGATTAGTGTAGAAACAGAATTTAGGGTTTTGTCGGGGGTATGTCCATGATTCTGCGCCCATGATTGAGAGATCAAGGTGGTCCATTATCTTATATATGTCAAAATATGAAACATCTTCTCTGAATCAAGAGCAAAACGATTACATTCTTTCCCTTTCTGCTACTTTGGCTCGGTACGGTTTAAATGGTCCAGACCAGACCTGTACACTAAGCGAAGCTAAAGCACTTGACTCTTCTTCACTCTTCCATTATTGATGGTTCACACGTGAACACAACGTTCTCCACATGCACGTGGCCCTATTTAATTGGTTATGATCTTGGAGGATAGTCGTCCCACGTGGGAAATCAGCATGGCGTCATAATGTAGGGACCCCAAGTTTTTTTTTTTTCGTTTTTGTATTTACTTATTTTTGTTTTTTCCCCTTTTAACTCTATTTTTTTTTTCTTATGTATCTAATATTTATTGTAAGTTTGTAACATCACCCCCGTTAATGAAATTCAATATTATCCTGTAGGAATAAATGAATCTTGACAAGGATATGAGCTTCAATTATATTTGTATCTTGAGAAACACACACTGACACACACATATATATAACCATACTTGTAATTCCAAATGTTACAAACAATGATTCAGTTAGGGTTACTTATAAAAAAAAGAATCTCAATCTATGGAATTGAAATTATAACTTAAAATTGTGTGTACAATCTGTTTTCAGGTATTTTTACACTATTTTGTTGTGTCGAAGTTTCTCATTTACCGTCGTTTACCTATATTAAACTTAATTGACTATTTTTCATGCTATTAACATAGAAGAATTTGCTCGTACATACTATTATATATATATATATTTCTCTAGTTATAAAAAAAGAAAGCTAAGAAATGATATTAAGCAGAAAAAGGAGAATGAAAAGATAAGAAATGTTAGCTTATCCAAAGGATTGTATGTTAGATTAAAATATAGACATGAAAATATAAAAAAGATAACTCTAAAAAAGTATCCCAATCCAAAATCATGATAGCAATTTCCTATTCTGATCATTCAGTGAAATAACTCACACGCGTCACACGTATACACACCACTATCACTCGAACTAATATTACAAGGGCCCAAAAACAACCTCAGTATAAGAATTTTAGTGGGCTCAAGCCCACTTAACTCACACACGTAAACCAGGAGATGTCGACCTACACGCGTTTCGGCGCGTTAAAACGCATGGCCCAGTTGGTTTTCTGCTAAAACCTTCCTTACTGGTCCGGATAAACCGGGAAATAGGCACATTCCGACCGAACACGCTTCTTCTCNTCTATTAACATAGAAGAATTTGTTCCAAAATTAAGCAGAAAAAGGAGAATGAAAAGATAAGAAATGATATTAAGCAGAAAAAGGAGAATGAAAATATAAGAAATGTTAGCTTATCCAAAGGATTGTACTCCATGTTAGATTAAAATATAGACATGAAAATATAAAAAAGATAACTCCAAAAAAGTATCCCAATCAAAATCATGATAGCAATTTCCTATTTTTATCATTCAGTGAAATAACTCACACACGTCACACGTATACACACCACTATCACTCGAACTAATTGCTTTTTGTCCAAACAAGGTTATTAATATTACAAAGGCCCAAAAACAACCTCGGCATAAGAATTTTAGTGGGCTCAAGCCCACTTAACTCACACACGTTAACCAGGAGATGTCGACCTACACGCGTTTCGGCGCGTTAAAACGCATGGCCCAGTTGGTTTTCTGCTAAAACCTTCCTTTCCGGTCCGGATAAACCGGGAAATAGGCACATTCCGACCGAACACGCTTCTTCTCTCCACTTTTGTGTCAGATGATTGCGATCAGAAACAGATATTTCGTTAAAGATAATCCCAAATTAGGAAATCTTTGGAGATGGTGAAGTTTAAGTTAGCCACGAGGGAGATTGAAAACATGTGGCTGTGTTGTGTAAAGAGACCGAGTCACCCGAACATCTTCTCCCTCACGCCATTCTCCTACCACTCGGACCTAACCAACAAAAACCCGCCACGTCATCTGTAATCCGAGTTCCCGTGAGTTAGGGATCTTTACTTGAAGGAACCAGACATGACCGCAGAGTCACACACACCCACACACACACCAGCCTTCACAAGTTTTGTCGTCCCCTCGTGTGGAATCCATTGTGGGGCGACACAAACAAAATATCTTCTTTTGCTCCTCCTCTTCTTGATCTTTTATCACAAGATTTGAGTTCTTTAAGGTGGATTTAGCTCTCATTCTATATAGAAAAGAGAGAAAATAAAATTTTGTATAATCTTTTTATATTGGGATTGATCTACGATCTTGGAATTTTGGATTTTGGCACTTATTTCAGAAGGTAAGGTAACAGAGTTCCAATCTTTCTTGAGATTGAGATTGCGTGTATGGGAAGGAATTAATAGGGTTTGATTGTGAGCGTAGGGAGAAGAGAGAAAAGAAGAAGTATGGGAGGAATGAAAGATGAGGCGAAGAGGATAACATTTCCTCCATTGTTCCCAAGGGCTCATGTGAACGATACTGGAAGAGGAGGCTTGTCTCACCCATTTGATGGCAAATCAATGTCTCTGTATAAACGTTCCACTCTTCTTCCTTCTCCGCCCAACAAGATCTCTGATTCTCTTAACACTCTCTCTCTGTCTCTTCCTCCACCAGCCAACAAAGCCAGTCTCGTGAGTTCTTTTCTCCTTAATCCACATTTTTATATCTTCAGGTTCTTGATTTTGTGTGTTGTTCCATTGCATGCATACTCTTGGTGACACAAAGCATTGATCAAAATACAAATCGACAATGCAGAATTTGAATATCACTTTGTGACCTGTTGTCGGATACTTTTTTGTTTTGAACAGACTGATCGACCTGAAAACAATCAAGTTTCACCAATCTGCAACACTTCTCCAGCATCAAAGTTTGAGGGGAAGGTGAATAAACAACAATGCATGAATTATCCAAGTCCTACAGGATCATCAGTTACTTATACTAAGCCTAGTTCAATAAAACCAAATGAGTACCATTTCAAGAACCTTACCAACTTGGACTCTCTTAAGGTTCCTCTTGTTAGACGCTCGGAAACAGATCCACAAGCAAACACAGATTTGTCGCTCCAGTTTCGTAATAGCATTAGCAGCAAAGCCGGAGGAGACGGTGCTGGTTCCAAGGCTGCCCTAAACAATATTCGAGAGTTACTTTTGCCAGAATGTTTGGACGACGAAAGCCAGAATGAGTCTCTTGATGTGATGAAAACGCAGTTGCATAGAAGAAGAGCCCTTGATGTATCTAACGTTGAAACTCAAAAGAAGCCCAAAACTCTGCCTCTATGTGAACAAGATGTCTCAGACTGCTCTGCAATAGACTCTTTGTCTGGTATGAGTGCATCTTTTAATGATGTCGCCAGAGTGATAGGTGACAAGAAGTTTTGGAAGATGAGAACTTATATGATCAAGTATGTATCCTCTCACTTACTGTGTCAATCTCTTTTGTTATGATTCCTGGTTCACAATATGTTGCTGTGTTTCTTACTTTTTTTTCTTGCTGATACATTCAGTCAGCAGAAGATGTTCGCGGCGCAAGTCTTTGAGCTGCATAGACTGATAATGGTAAGCTGCAGATTGTTTCAATGAATATAATTTGCTTCCTATGCTTTTCACCTTCCATTCGATCTGACCATGAACCTTAACATGACACAGGTTCAAAAACTGGTAGCAAAATCGCCAAACTTGGTTCTTGAAAGTAAGCTTAATGGCGCAAGATGTGGTACCATGGCGGCTTCAAAGGTTAAGAAAACAAACAACGAGAATCACAAACGTGTAACCGAAGAATATCCAGAGCATATGAAACCAAAGCTTCCTCTACCTTCCATAAGCAAAGAGCTCATGACCCCGATTTGGCAACAACAGCTACTTCCTCCGCCTGGAAACCAATGGTTAGTTCCTGTAATGTCTCCTTCAGAAGGTCTGGTCTATAAACCATATGCAGGACCATGCCCTCCTCCTTCTTCAGCTTTCATGGTTCCAGTTTATGGACAAGAGTCGCTCGACACAGCATTCAGGTTCCCTGTTTCTACTCAGTTTAGCCACAACAACTTCCCACCGCCTAACGCGAGGACAACACTTGACCAGACAAACCCATTTGGTCAGCTTCAAAGATGGTCCAGCACATCGAGCCACATGACTCAAGCGATCCCATTTTCCTTAAAGAAGTCTCAGGAATCTAATGACAGTGAGGTACATGGAAGTACAGCTTCAAGTCCACCAGAGAAGCATAAATTCGACGTGCTTCCTCTTTTCCCTACAGAGCCTACTCATCACACTGATGAGTACGAGCAGAAACAGCAACCGATGCGTCGTGCCATTAAAGCCATTCCTCATAATTCAACATCTGCCTCTGAATCTGCTGCAAGAATTTTCCGTTTCATTCAGGAAGAAAGGAGGGACTCGGATCATATGATTAGTTAGTTTTTTCTTTTTACTTTCCACTTTCCACATTCCACATTCTTTTGCTCTACAATTGCTTCATCTAGTTTAGATTTTCAGTTATTTACTCTTCATATGAAGATGTAAATAAATACTGTCACTATACATAAAACATACACACACACATACACACATCTTATATTGATATTGTATTTGACAAACAGCAAATAAAAGATAGATTTTTTGTTCCATTAATAACATTCCAGTTATGGAAGTGCCAAAACACTAAAACAAGAAGACAGATGCTCCTTCGAGCTGAATATATATCAATCCTCTTTATTCATTCATCTGCAAAGTTAAATTTCATTAGCCATTGAAGTAACTATATATCAATGTGGAAGGGGACAACAATGATCAGTTGTGTCCATGCTAATACAAAGTTACACTCAAAAAGCATGCAAGAAAATTTCAGAATAAAGACCAAGAACCAAAAAAAAGAACATCCGTTAGAAACCAAGAACCTTTGGTGCAAGTTTGAGTAAAGGCTCCAATGCGCTTGGAGCAAACTTTCTTGCAAAGAGATAACACACTTGAGATGGCTGATCATTGTATAAGCAGGATTGAGCTTCCGGAATCATCTTGAGAAACCTCTCTGTAATGTCAGACTTCCCAAAAGTAGCTGGATGAGCACCACCTCTTGACCAATCTGTCCAAGTTAATGTCCGCTTCGCCAGCGAATGAGAATATCGAATAGAGAGCATTGTTGGGAAGTAGTGTTCATCCACATAACAAGGAGGTCTACAGAACTCTTTGAATTTGCGATAGTAAATGATGTCTTCAACAATGTAAAGAGCGAGTTTCCGGTTGATTTCAAACCACTGAGACCCTTTTCTCCACTGGCTTAGATTGACTTCCGGTCCCATTGCGTAACTGTATCTGCCTCTCCCGTAAGGCCCGTCCACGTCAGCAGAACCCATGAAACTATATCTTGATCTGGAGACATAACTGTAGATAAAGTCGAAACCGTGAAGAGGAATGCAAGCTTCAGAGAGCAGAACAAACCATTCATTAGAGATATCGAGCAAGGCATTAGCCAGAAGCCTCCTTTCAGCTTCACACATACTCATCTCTCCCCAAGCCACAGGCTACACAAAACAAGTGTGAAACTAAATGAAGACATAAAAAGCAAACATTACTAAAAAGAAGTTTTGCTCAGATCAGTTGAAGTACCTGACTTGGGATCTGTCTTCTGTAAAAAACAGATGAGCTTGGGAAATCTGATTGATAATCTGGCAACGTGTGGACGTAGACTGAGTAAAACCCCTCATGCCCTTTGAAAAACATTTCCCAAAGCGGTGCAAATGGCAAAGGGCCTTTGGTAAGAAACATGAATGCCATTTTAGGAACCCTTTTAAACGGATAGGCATATCTCCGTGGCTCCATCGATGCACGCCAAAGAAGCTCGCTGTCATTCATGGAGTGCCAAACACTCGGTGGAGGCTTGATAAAGCTTTCCAGTGTAGTTCTCTCATCACAAGGAGAGATCAATGTGGTTGGAGCCAAAGTTTGAATCTTCAAGTACTTGATCATGTGCATACTAACGACTGAGATTCCAAGAGCCAAAACAACGAGCATCAAGAAAACCTGAAGCACCCGCATCGGTAAAAGAGTCCTGCACTGGTTTGTTGGTCTTAAAATGGAAGCTGGTGTATCTTTAAGTCCTTCCTCTTTCCCCATCAGCCTCAACTTTTTAATGAACAGAACCAGTTTTTTTTTTTTCTTTGTGAACTGAGTTTATCACTAAGCGTACACAGAGATACAACACTTTGGGACTAAGACAATATATGTTACCTACACAAGAAGGGAAACAGGTTTTCTTAAGGTTTAAAAACACAATTTAGTTTAAAGTTCCATAATATAAAATCCCCAAATCTCAACAAGATTAAGGTTTTACCAAATGGGTTTATTCAAGAATCGCAGACAAGCCAAAATGTAACGAGAAGTTCCAAATTCCAAACCTAGTTCCTGTTCGTCTCGGAAGAACAGAGAAACCCGACAAACAATTGATGTGGTAATATGAGTAAAGAAAAACTTGATATTAAAATTTGAAACAAAGATTCGAGAGATGATGGTATGGCGAATTCACGTGTTATTGATTAGAAGAAAAAAAATCGAAACTTTGAATACGAAACGCACCAGAAATTAGAAAAAAAAATTAGGATTTGGATCTTCTCAGTCACGCATTTGGTTCAGCTGTCCGTTTCGTCCATGTGTACGTTAAGAAACGAAGGACGTGATAGTGGAGCTTCAGTCTTGTCTCATGATCGCAGTTCGGGGATGTTCTCTGAAACTCTCATCTGATTTCGGTATTCACTTTTGGAAACAGAGAGGTTTTGTGTAAGAAACTCGGAGAAAAGAACATAATATAAAGCACTTAAACCTAAGTACATTGGTATCTTCCGGTCTCTCTCTGTAACTGACGGTCTCAGTTAGAGACATTTATTACACTACAAAACGTATTATGGTTTAAATTACGATTGTACTAAACAATTCTGAAACATACGCTTATTGCAGTTAATACATTCTCACCGTATCTCTTTTTTTTTTTGGTGTGTGTGCTAATTGTCAAGATTCTTCCAATGCTTAAGTGTGGGTTTTGTTTGTCTTCCTAATTATCTACTTTGGTATGGTTTTCTGTCATTTAGAATTGGTTTCCTAACGAAATATGTAATAAAGTTAAGTCCGATTTTCAGAGCCAATAGTTGAGCTCAATCCATAATATTCATGTTGCCGTTTCAAGAATTCAGAATCAGTTTGCGAAAAGAACCAGAAAACAAAACTTTTGCTTTTTCTCAAAGTCTTGCATAATGAATTATCTGATTTCAAAGTTGATATCAAAAGAAAAAGTAAAAGAGACAGTACCCCCAAAATTGTGGGAATATGAAAGTTTTTTTTTTGTTGTGGTTCAAATCTTGTAGTTTGAACAGAGCTTTTTAGAAGTGAAGATTGCAAGATTTGTGCTATAGTCAAGTACGATTCTATTCAACATCAAAGATAACTAAAATCCACCAAAAGTTAAAGAGAAGGAAGTAGTAGGACCAAAAATATTCCAAAACTGTTTAATAGAAACTCAAATGTCTCATGCTTATTGAGTTTTGAATCTCTCTTCTCTCTGTCAAGAGTTAGTGTCCATAAGTAATGGCTAACCACCGGTTATATGCAAAATTAACTTCGACGATGAGTGCAAATTAGATTAAGCTGAAATAGGGAAACAAAAGAAAATGAGATATCGAAGTAGAAGAGTTAACATATGTAAGTATTGTCTATAACCATTGATGTAATGGAAGAGATGGATCCATTAATCCTTAAGCAAAGAAGTAATTAGTTCTAAATGGGATTGATAACAGCAGTTTCGAATGAATCAGAGAGTTTAGAATATTTTCCAAAAATAGCTGAGAAAATCATCAATATATCTATTTACACGAAGGAGAAATAACTAAAGGATAGGGTTTATGATTTGAGGGTTTAAGAATTGAGCTTTAAGCTAAAGACGAAGAAGATAAGTTTCTAACAGGCGAGAAAACGCTGTCGTTTCTCTCACTCACCCTTTTATCACAAATTCTGAAAATTAGCTTCCTTTGAAGCTCCAAAGGAATCGCCTTTTTGCCTCTTCGAGCTCTCAGTGAAAACGCCATTTTCAATGTTAGCCACCACGCCTGCTCATGCTCTCAGGCTTAGGTACGTGGTTCCAACGCGCTCGTGGCTTCATAAGTTCCGATGCTCCTCCTCCGCGTCGTCGCTCGCTCATCTCTCTGCTTCTGAATTCTCCGATGGTAACACACTGAAGGTGAACGAAGAGAAGAACAGTGATGCCTCCGGGAAGAAAACGGCACCGTATTACCCGAAACGAGGCCAGACAGTGGAGCTTGTCTGCGAGAGTTTGGGGTTTAAGGGAAAAGGAATCTGTAAGGTCGATGGAACTGGCTTCGTCGTCATGTGCGACCGAGCTCTCCCCGGCGAGCGTTTTCTCGGCCGCGTCACTCGCCGCAAAGGCAGCTACGCCGAGGTTTCATAAAAATCTCACCTTTTTGCTTCATATTATGATTTCTGACAATCTTCTGCGTTTTTACTGATCAGAAGTATGTTCCAAATCGACGGATTTGTTATAAAGTTCCGATTTTTATTGTGTTTTCGTATTTTCTCATTGCTGTTTAGGTGACAAAGATCAAGACGATATCTCCACACCGGGACTTAGTAGAAGCTCCATGTGGGTATGCTTCCTACTGTGGTGGTTGCAAAGCTCAGAATCTCTCTTATGAAGCTCAGCTTAGAGCTAAAGAAGAACAAGTTCATGAGCTTATCAGGCATGTTGGAAGGTTTTCTGATAGCAATCCAGGCCTTGACACTGTCTTGAAGCCTATTGTTGCTTGCGATATCCAATTCAATTATCGTAACAAGGTTTGATTTTTTTTTTTTTCTGTTGTTAAAGCGTGCGTATGGTTGATGTTGGTTTGAGATTGGCTGGCTTATGTTATTTCCAACTTTGAATGTAGATGGAGTTTTCGTTTGGTCCTCAAAGGTGGCTTCCGGTTGAAATGCTGCACGAGAGAGAAGATGGTCCTAAGAGCTTTGCGTTGGGACTACACGCACCTGGATTTTTTGACAAGGTTCTAAATGTCGATAAGTGCTTATTACAGAGCGAGCCTGCAAACATGGTATGGTGAAAGCAGTTTATTCAAAATTAGTATCTGCTTAGAGCTCTTTGGTCACTATCATTAGTAACATTTTATTTATAATCCAAATAGGTTCTTGCTGCTGTCCAAGATTGTTGGAGAGATCCTCAATTAAGTCTTTCACCATATAATGCTCGTTCACATGCCGGGTTTCTTAAACATTTGATGCTGAGAACTGGAAGGTATTGAAGGTACTTGGACTAAAATGTCAATATAATAAGCAACTTGGTTCTCGTAATAAAAGACTAGTAACAAGGAATTGTGTGTTTCTCATGCTAAAATGGAGCTGATTTAAGTGAAAGCCATTGTTGTTTTTCTTCGTATGTTCTTTAGCTATGGTTCTTCTTTCGTCTCCCTTGTTTTGCTAATACTTCTTATGTTCAAACTTGACAATAGGAATGTGGAGACTGGTTCACAAGAACTCATGGTCAATTTTGTGACATCGTCTTATAATCCAGAGTTGTTGAAGCCCTTGGTTGATAGAATTTCATCAATTCCTGAAGTGGTTAGTAATGAATCTTATTTGCTTCATTCCTACAGCCTTAATCGGTCAATAGATTGATCACATTATTTCCTACTTTGTATTTTAAGATTTGCATACGTCTCATTGGCTCATGAAAATGCAGGTTAGCATTATGAATAATGTAAATTCCTCTGTTGGAAATACGTCGGTTGGGGAACAGGAATATACTCTTTACGGGAAAGCAACAATCGTAGAGGTCTTAAGAGGCCTTACATTTCAAATTTCAGCCAACTCTTTCTTTCAGACTAACACTCATCAGGTATATGAACAATTAACCAACTTGATTCCTCTTACATGCCAAACATTAAACCAATACTTGTGGGAAACTAAAATGGTGGGCACTGTGCAGGCTGAAGTTTTATATAAGCTAATTGAGGAATGTGCTGGACTTAAAGGAGATGGCTCAGAAGTCGTGCTTGATCTTTTCTGTGGAACTGGCACCATAGGTCTTACACTTGCCCGAAGGTAGAAACATCTAAAGAATAATGAAACATCAGTAGTTTTTATAGTTGCTGAATTGTCCAGTCTGATTCTCCTCCTTCTAGGGCGAAGCATGTGTATGGTTATGAAGTAGTTCCACAGGCAATAAAAGATGCAAACAAGAATGCTCAAATAAACGGAATAGAGAATGCAACATTCATCCAAGGGGATCTAAATAAAATAGGAGAGGGTTTTGGGAGCAATTTCCCTAAGCCTGATATCGTTATTTCTGGTTATAATCTTCTTTCACATAATTGCATTTCATCTTGATTCTACTACTTAGCAGTCTACAAGATTTTTCTTGCTTGATCATTAGAGAAGTGTTTTTGACAGATCCCAATCGACCTGGTATGCACATGAAGTTGATCAAGTTTCTGCTAAACCTTAAATCTCCACGGATCATATATGTTTCATGTAATCCTGCAACATGCGCTAGGGATCTCGATTACCTTTGTCATGGCGTGGTTAGTATCTAATTCTCCACTCTGAATTTTTACTCTTTATATATTTTTCTAAAGGTAATCAACAAAACTTGGTGATTTTGAATCGTAGGAGGAGAAGAATATAAAGGGTTGCTACAAACTGATGAGCGTGCAGCCAGTGGATATGTTCCCTCATACTCCTCACATTGAATGTGTCTGCTTGCTTGAGCTTTCTTGAGCTCTCTTGTGACCATCGCTGCTTCATTTTGTCTCTAAGCTGATGAGAAACAAGTGAACAGATTTTTTTCCAGCTTGAGGGAGTTTTGATTTTCCATTAGAGTTGAGTCTATTTAAGCCTTTTCTTTGGGTCAACAAGTCTCTAATAGCATTCGCAGATTCACAGACAGCATATAGACCTTTTTTACAGAATTGAAAAAAAAAAATCCAACCAAGGCAAAGTGGTCTTAAGATACTTATATATATGTAACTTTTAATATATTATAAGCTTATCTCTCTGCATTATAAGCTGGAGTAATAGAGACGACTAAGATTTGATTGCAGTTGAAATTACAAGATGACATTTTGATGAACAATTTATTTTACCACTTATCAAAACATCTTTTGAAATAATATAATTCCACTAGGGAATGATAGGGAAAAAAGGAACATCATGACACGACGTTCCTCCTTTGATGAATTCGACTTTAAAAAAAATATTCCAATAAGACGTATTTGCAACAAGAAAAGATCAATGTGCCAAAAAAAGTTGCTAAATCATCGTAACACGAGTGCATCTTCCAAAAAGCTTTCATCTTCTGTCTTAGTCTCGTTTTCTCGAGCTAAGTTGACGAGCGTAAGCCGCTACACGCTTTGCCCACTTCACAATATCTGCCTTGAGCTTCTTAGAATCCATACGATTCAACGACAATGGTTTCTTCTTCCCATCCGTTGATGACTCCATGAACGAGAATGACAAGCATCGATAATAACTTGACTTGTGGCTTCCATTGTTCTTTCTCTCTGAAGCCTGTTTCTTCACAGACATGTCAGAGATCACCAAATGAAAAGTTAAGAATTGATGTTTTTGTTTAGTTCTGAAGAGACTTTATAACAGAGCGAGGCGCAGACAAAAGAAAGATGGTCTTACAAGTTATTTAGACATACGATGGGTTATGGTAAAAGACGTGTAAGCGAAGTAGCATATTGCTTTCGTTGATGTTTGACTTTGTCAACGCATATTCTTCTCTTCTCGTAACTTCCCAAATGGAATCTATATGTTTTTGATTCTCTGTGGTCCAATTAAAAACTTGCAATATGACTTCTTTTTTTTATCAGTTTTTGCAAAACCATTGACCAAACACAATTGAGGATTGCGTTTGGTGTGTCGGTATGTATACACTCTTGTGCCTTGTGAAGGTTTCACAATTGGCAAAATCAGCCATAAGAAACTTATTATATCAAACAGAGTTGGTGTGTGTGAACATAATGCATAAAAAGGGAACCAAAGAGCTATAAAGAGTTTCTTCTCCATCTGAGTTTGACAAACTTTTTAAGAGTTACAACAAACAATTTGAGTTTGTGTGGAAAACGCAAAATGAGTAAATGACAACAGTGTCTTCTTCCATCTAATCTGAGTTTTTTTCCCCCTCTAATATTACACCTCCCACCACTAATTGCTATTTGCTAATATTTACATATACACTTCCACTTCCAGATTCTTTTCTCTCGTTCTGTCTCACAAGGACTAAGATATCTCTGTACTATACAGAATAAACCATCCAGCACTCACTAAAACCGGGCTAGTTTCATCTTAAACCAAGGCTAGAAAAAACAACCAATGGCAATAATTAGAGGCGAAAACAAACCAGAGACCAAACTCATCTCGTCATGTGTGATTGCCTGCAGATGGTAATGCTCTATGCACTTGTCTCGATGATCCCTTCACTGCTTCGTTTATCCTACTGAAGACTACTTTCAGAGGGATGCAAGATACAATCCGCTCTTTCGTCTTCTCTATCATCACTTTCTTCTTGCTACTTACTGTCAGCTTCTGGCCACTTAGAGCAGAGAGGCACCTTGTCTTTATAGATAGAGGCGAAGATTTCTTTGACTTTGATGACTTATGTGGAGGAATGTGTGGTTTCTTTTTCTTGGATTTATTTTTCCAAGACGGTTTTGGCTTCACATCACCATCAACCATTGGAACAACAAGTGACTTGATATGACTACACAAAACGCGGTCACATGATCCATCTTCAAGCACTTCAACCGTTAAAGGATGACCGATAATAGCTTCGCCGTTCAGTTTGCTCATAAGGGAAATCAGTGGGACATTTCGGGGTTTATAGTTGGCTTTTTCCTCGATCTTAACGTCATACAGTTGAGGATTTCTTCTCATAGCCTGTGTGCCAATGCTGAAGTGACCGTGTGGATTTTGATCAGAGAGAGAACAATGAGGCATAGAATTGTTGTTGGCTTCTTCAGCGTAAGCTATTCTTCTTTCTTCTTGTTTTTTACTCATCTGCCTTGAATTCCTTTTCCCTTTTAGCTGCCACTTTGAAGTGCTACTCTCAATCCCATTGATAAACGTAGGTACTTGACTTGCATAAGCAGAACCACTACATCCTTCGATTTTCACCACATCATCATGGCTATTCTGACCACATTGCCTCGTTGGTTCAGAAACAAGAGCCGGAGCATTCGTGGGTGAAGATGTGAAAGCTGCCGTCGAAGTACCTGGAACAACAATGAATATCAGTTTAAGTCATGCTAATCAGAAACCACAACAAGAAGCCACCAAAGCCAATCTAACTGATAGTGTCTGATCCAAATAGGCAGAGAAAGTAATGATATCAGAAAACTATCTTAAGCCAAGACCAAAAACACGCAGAACCAATTAGCCATAGACAAAAAAATAAGAAGCATCTCTAAGAATCCAATGCCCAAACAAAGAGTCGCTAGTATTCTGTCCCGGACGATTTGTCCAGAGACACTGACAAATCCAATTGATGATTTTTCCATGCTATTCTATTTCCTCTCTTCCTAAAAGTGGAGACATTCAGATTTTTACAACTAAGAGTAACAGAAGTGCGAACAAACACTACTGATTATGTCCCTCAGATCAAAAGGGACCATTCAATCACCAGAATAAAAAAGGTTTAGCCATTTATACCTGCAGAGTATTTTTCTTCTCCAAGTAGTGGGACATCAAACAATTCATTGGACGAGTCAACCTTTGCCAAAACTGATATGCTGGAGAATTCACTCTTTTTTGCCTTGTTATGGATCACTTCAGCAACATTTTCAGAAGCGTGTAATGAAACATCAACACTCTCCGAGTTGTTATTGTTGATTACAGCAGAAACTTTGCTTCCAGAGAACCCTGGAGGAGGCGAACAATCAGAATTGACAAGTTCGTCGCAGGTAACAGGAACAGTAACAGGAATAGACACCATAGCTGTACTCTCTAACACTTTTGTCAGTGGCCGTCTTTTGTTTTTCTTTTTAGAGTACTCATTAGCATTTACAACTGGTGACCTTTTTTCATCCATTGACGAAGAGCTATCATCCCTGCTAGTACCATTGGCAAGAATCCCATTCGGCATGGAACCATTTATACTTACATCACTTATCAATCCATTTTCCTGCAAATTTTCTTTCGATCCTATACCGATTTCAATATCCTCAAGCCCTCTCATTCGTTTGTTTCCTTCAGCCCCATCATCTTCCGAGTCATTTGGTGTCCTTCTTCTCTTTTCTGACAAAGGCTGCACCTTTGAAGCTTTGGCATTATTCTTTTTCGTGCATGACATACTAGACTGCAATGCATCTTCTGTCTTTGCCACATCAGTCGAGTCAGAAGATGTACTTGCCTTGTCGACACACGAATCATCTTTCCTCATAAAGAGCTCTGGCTTATCTCTAGCAAGGTGTGCATTCTCAATCTCTAGAGCATGGACAATGGCATCTTCTCGTCGAGCATACTTGACAGCCTTCTTACTAGAGCCCGTTGCAGTAGCCTTTGCCGTCTCAATACAAGCATCATACTCCCCACAACGAAAAGCCTTCACCCTCTTGGACTTTTCAAGATTATACCAATCCCTGTTAAGATGAAGCATCAATCATATTAAAAAAGTTAACTATCAAACCAAGAGTGCTCAAAGAGAGAACAAAAAGGAGGAGACTGAATCAACCAATCACTCAAGCCAAAGGCAATGAGCTTCAAAAAGCACAGAGACTGATAAAACAGTGGTGGAAGAGAGTAAGAAAAAGAGTTGCTCACACGCTAGCATCGTCACGACCTAGAAGCTTAATGGGTGTGCCAGATTTGGGAGAAACGATAGTACTGTCAGGAACCTCGTGATGAGCCATGATCCGACCCGGCCACCAGGACCCGTTACGGCGTCGGACCCAAACCAAACCTCCTACCGATGCATCAATCGCCTTACTGTTTCGCTCATCACTACTCCCCATCACAGTGGAAACAACCCAAAATCCCAAACGCACAAAAACCCAGAAAGAAAGCAGAAATTGAGTCTACAGATTCAAAGAAAGGCTCATCGGGATGAAGTTAAAACAGAGGCATGCCTCTCCCTGCAAAACTGTAACCTTTTGAGACCCAATATGCAAAAATCGAAACCCAGAAGCTGTAAACACTTGTGGAAAGATGTGAGACTGATTATGAGAGGGTTTTATCTACCGAGAGGAAGATCTGCCACAACAAAAAAGGGAGAAACCGGAAAACAAGAGATCAACTTTTGTTTGAAGCTTTTCTCCAATCAATTTTTTTTTTTCAATCAATCAATAGCAGCGAGAAACGCTGTTTTTTTTGGACTCAGTGGTTTTTGGCCTCCGGCTTGGAGAAGAAAACGCAGAGAAAGTGAGGAGAAGAAGAAGAAGAAAAAGAGTTTTTTTTTTCTTTCTTGACGATTTTAGGGCACGAGGCGATTGTGATTTCTATTTCCAAATATTTCAGACAAACAAATTCTTCAAAATGAAATCGTAAGTAAGACTTAAAAAAAAAAAAAGTTCGGATTTTTTTCCTGAATGGACAAAAAGATATTCGAGAATATTTTGGATTCGAAATCTTAGGAAAGGCATGAGCTTCATCAGTTTCTTCCGATTTGGATCATGTGAAGATGGTAGACAAATACTTCTAGAGTACTTTTATTACAAGTACTTCTATTACAAGTACTTTTATTACAACTACGTTTAAGAGTTCTTATGTGTTCGGAGAGATAGTGAGTTAGGTCTAGGATGGATGAATATTAAGGACAATAACTCTTGACAGTTCTTTCTGTCGAACGGATAAATTAAGGACAATCTTCAATAAAGGAAGTACAATGTTTGTCATTGTTGTCGGCGATGCAATCTCTTTAGATATTTGGATATTGAAGGGACAACTTAAAACGCTAACCGCATTATCAATTGCCATATTGTGAATCTACAACAACTTCAACACTATGTCCATATCATCAATCGTTTTACAACATTCTATTGTAATACAAAAGTTGTGTTACATTGAAAATCGAAAGAAGTATTTTAAACACATGAAGATTCTAAATATATCTCGTTTCATCTTCACAGTTCTGAGACGATCTACCGTCCAATTATAACCCAACAATTCTGCCAACACCTAGAAGAGATTCGCGAGAGCATCTCCATCATGGTTTCTTACCAACCAAGAAACAGTTACGAAGAATCCACAGTTTATTCAAATAAATCTCTTAAATAAAGCAGAGGCAGAAGAATCTACATTGATCTTGAAACACATGTACACATTAGTAATCGACTGGTCCAAAGATCACCAGCTGAAATACGCTATAAAAATCTACGAAAGGTCTCCCCTATGTATACAACTCACACAAAATTGGGCCTATGAATCATTTCTAATTTCACAAGAAGAAGAAAAGAAAAAAAAAAGAAAAAAAACAGCTAATCTTTCAACAACAAGATGACTCGACCCCTAAAGAGGAGTGAGTATCGAACCCACTCCCTCTTTTCACCTCTGAGCTCGGGAGTTTCGGTTCCAGTTGCATCATCAATCTTTTCCGTGAGATGATGCATACTCTTTCATTCTTTGTTTCAGTTGCTGCAAGAGGTAATCAAACATTCTTTGTCATAGCAAAACAGCTAAAGTAAAAAAGTGCAGAGGAAGATGAAAAACCAAAACTGTGCTTTTAAGAGAGGGAGCTTTGTAATTCACCTTCAATTCTTCATGGAGAACAACAAACACTTTCTTCAAACGTTTGTGCCTCTGCAGATTTAACATATATAAGTAAGTCATCATCAAAGTATAATGTGCAACTGAAATGGAGAAAGTTTTCGTATATGATGAGTCAACTGGCAATAAAAAAAAAACTGGCATGATTGAGCGGAGAGATTCCCTCACAATATATCGTCACGCTTTATTATTTCCCTCTTGTTTAGAATTACAGCAACTCTCGTATCATGAAGATCATCAATCTATGCACTAAGTGGAGCTATTTTTGCTTTTACTTTAACCCATTACATAATGCGATAAAATTCAGATCTTCATGTCTTTCATGACTTTCAGAGCGTACACAACCAAGCAAATTATCATTCGTCATCCTCTTCAAATGATAGGTCTGTCCCCAGATTTCACTCTATATCTAAAATCTAGATGATTAAGATGGAAATTTATCTGATGCGTACAAAACTTGAGTTCAATCTTCAAGGTCATGTTAAAAAAGGTTGTCCATGAGAGATTAATATGTATAAAGTGGTTAGAGATAGAAGATTACCTCCCCATATTTGCAATAAGATTCCTGCAAGTGCTCCACAATTTTGTTATACCTCTCTATGTCCCTTCCTTTTGCAAACTTAAGGTCTTCCCCTATCTTTTGAAAGTCATTTCTGCGAATAAATGGAAATATATAATTCAAGAGAGCTGTGTAAACTAGACAACGCATATGACCCGAGATTTATATACACAAAGAGTTCATCTCGCTACCTGTAGCTTTCTAATATCTTGTTAATAGAGCAGTAACCATCATATTTATCCAAATATTCCTGCATATATGCTTTGTACCTGAAACAGGAAAAAAAATGTCAGGCTATTTCGAACCATAAATACTAAGCAATTACCTTACATTGTAGTTTCAGTTTACTTACTGCAAATGATCACTAATAGGTCCCTTAAGGTCAGGAGAGGCTTTCTCGTATTTCAAGTAACAAGAGTCTTCTTCATCAAAAGATGTCATTCGCTTCTCCCGGACGACACCGTCACCTAGTATTGAAGTTGCATCTTTGTGTCCATTGATAGAATTTGCAATTTTTCCAGACGCATGTCTTTTACCTTCCCTTGATGAGCGTGATGTGGATGCTCGTTTGGATCCCTGCTTTATAACGGGCGTTTTCTTGTTAGTCTCTCCATAACCTTCCACACTGTTTCCTAATCTTGCTCTACTATCTTTTTGTCTTGATTTATAAGCTGCATCCTCTAAATTTTTATTCTGTGAGCCGTTTTCAGTATCTGTCCCTGTCAGGTTCTGCCCATGTGACTGCAACGGCCACTTTTGGGATCTTTCTGATTCTTCAACGGCGTGTTGGGGCAATTCTTTTATACCATTGCTGGCATGTGTAAGAGCTGGCTTTTTTGAGACAGATTTTTTAGACCTTCGCTTATCCGAGTCAATACCCAAGTTTTCCGAAGTGCTTGGTTTTAAATTCGACTGCCTAAACGAAGTTTTCTCTTCGAGTTGCTTCAATGCTGTATCTACGCCCAATGGCTCAGGAAGTTCACCCAACTCCAAGTCCGAAACTTGTTTTTGGAGCACAGGTCCATTTCCCTTCGGTAATTTCGCCGAGTATGCTCTCTGGCTATCCAATGGAGAGGAACCCATGCCCAAGCCTGAAACATTCTTGGGATCCTCCTCACTTCCATCCAGTTCACCGTGTTTTCTATTGGATGTGTCAGAAGGTCGAGTAGCTGACTCACCATCTTTTTTATTCCTTGGAAACTTATTTTTCAAATGAGCATCATCCCTATGGTTGTCCCTGAAGGCCTTTCCTGACCGACTAGAAAGCGTTTCATGCGGAAAATGGCCCCCTTCGTCAGATTTACGAACATTACCCAAGGCATCAGAATGTTTGTTTGATTTACCGTAACTATCAACATGCTTCACTTGACCATGTCTATTCAACTTTTCGATAGATGACTTGTGAGGTCCTTTAAGTGGATCTATCATTTGACTGGCAGAATGGTTGAGATGTTCTGCACTATACTTGCGATCTGAAGGCTGGGATTTTATGTTTTTCACCCGTGCTGATTGCTGACTGTAGTGGTCCAAAGCAGGGGGCATTTGATTTTGGTCTTTGGCCAGCCTCTCAGAGATGCCAGGCTGGTCATTTTTTAAGCTATCCTTCGTTGTATTCTCTGTGTCATCAAACAACTGCCCAATAAAATTTTGGCGCTCTCGTAGCTGGTCGTGACCAGAAGCAAATGGTTCCTCCTGCCCTGAAATACCAATTTCTTCATTTGCAGTGGGACTGGTACCAGTTGTTGTTTCCATTTCCCAGTTATTATCAGAGAATTTTTTTCTGTCAGCTTCAGAACCATGACCTTCATCCGAACTGTTCCCCTCGACATCAACTGCATCAGACCCATGACCATCGATGTCAACTGCATCAGAATCGTGACCATCGATGTCGACTGCATCAGAATCATGACCATCGATGTCGACAGCATCAGAATCATTACCCTCGATGTCAACTGCATCAGAACCATGACCGGGGAGCTCAATAGCATCCCGCTCAGCTGACTGAATTGTCTGTCCAGGCTCTTTTTCACCATCGCTCATTATATCCACATCCTCATCAGAACCTTCCTTGCTGTTAGAAGAAGCCTCGCTATCACTGCTGCTCCCGCTATCACTCCCACTGTCACTATTATCACTATCACTGTCGCTATCACTAGAGCTACGAGCCTGACCATCTATATTGTCAGATCGCTTTTCCTCATGAAGAATACCAGGTGAATGATGCTCAATGTCAACGTTTTCTTGCGCACTCAGTTGCTCTTCTAGATGCACAGGCAAACAGTCTTGTGAACCTTCTCCGTTCCGCTCGCACATAGAAAAGTTCTCCATGTTGCTGCCCCCTGGAACAGGTAACTGATCGCGACTGCACTCAGTGATTGGTAGCAATTGCTGGTGATCAGGTGAGCTGAAAAATAAAAGTTTTACTAAAACCAGATACGGCAATACAGGGGAAGATGACATATAAGTAAAAGCATCGACGATGCACGTGTTATAGTTAATTGCTTCTCAATTCATTTCTACACTAAGTTGGATAATAACAATTATTCAATTGGAGTTCATTTGCCACTAAACAAGCACCTTTGTTGTTGCTTGATATTATTTTCCTATAATAGATTTTATCCTCATGCGCCTACTTGATACTATACATCGCATGCATTATCTGTAACAAATATACCAATCCTACTTCCTAAAGTGCCATATTCTGCAATGACAATTTAAGACTCTCATTTCGGATACACGTACCTTCTGCGATCAGGTGAATGCTTTTTATGGCTTTCCAAATCTGCTTCTGGTTTTAAGAAATACCTTGGAGCTTGGAAATTTGCAATCTGGTTATCAACAACAATTAGACACAATAATACATACTGCACCTCATAAAACCACACCAAAGTTTTCATGACTTACTTTTTTCAGAATTGGTTCAATCTTCTTTGCCGCGTTAGGGATTCTATCTCCAACAGCTTTCTCGATTGCCTAGAGAGAAACAGAGAGAGTGGCATCAATCGTGGTGGATACACATAGTGGATATGAAAATAGTTATACACCTGGCGTTTGATCTATGTATTACCTTCCAGCTCATTGGAGCCTCGTTTAGGAGATCAACCAGCAGTGTCTGCAAATCAATTTCTTTAATAACATCGGTTGCTTGGCGCCCAGATGTGTCCCTTAACGCATTATTTTCCCAGGATGATAAATCTTTTTCAGTAGCAACCATGCTCTCTCTGCCCTTTGTCTTGACTTGTGTGACAATCTCGTTGGCTGCATGAGTTTTAGCAATATTCCCAATCCCATGTGAAGGAGGGGTATTGTATTGATTAGAAGGAGACGGTCCCGGTGAAGCTGATAGCCTATTTTTCACAGAATTGGTTGGAGCCCCTGGTCTAAAAGACGGCTTTGGACCTCCGATTGGAACTACAGTAAGCCACAAGTGAAAATTTTAGAATTGACAAAACAGCAAGGAAATTAATGGCACCTAAGAGTCTTTGAAACCTAATGTGTTACCACAGGCTCGTAGCAAAAGTTTTTTCCTATATACCTAAAGGTGGATCAACTTTCCGCTTCTTAGGCGGAGGTTCCTTCTTCTGTTTATTTGACGTTCTCCATGGACTTGCTGAAAGCATAGGGAAGATGTTAGAACATTACTGGTTGTACCCAAACATAATCATATATTAGATATTCAAAGGTTTTGAACCCCAAGAGACAACAAAACCTGACTACACAGTAAAATTTGGAGCATGGGTTTCATTTTTAAACAAATGTGGCTATCTCCGCTCACGCTAAATTTCTTAAACGACCGACTGTAACAAGAAAATGAGAAATGTGGGAGGTACAAACAAGTTTTAAACAAAAATCTCATGTTAGTAGCCCAAACTTCCAAAGAGATAGATAGAAGCTGTTCGAAAGGACACCAGATAATGGAAGGAAAAGTTACCTTCAGCACGAGCTAACTGCTTCGTTAATGATGGATTCCCAGGATCTAAAACAATTGCCCTGTCACGACCAAAAATGTAAGGTATTTCAGGCATAAGCACTTTGATGAGATTAAAAGTTAGTCATGGATAAACAAGTACGCAATTTGTTACGCACAGTTAGAAACACTCTGAGACATCAACTAAAGGAAGAACCCAGTTAAGCCGTACTAAACTCAAAATCCATGAAAGTAGAGGCTGAAACCCACAAGCAGCCTAACCGCAATAAGATGAACAATGCGTGTACAGATTCTTTGTTCACAGCTCCACTAAAGGTTATATGTTATCGTGACAACTACCCTACCGACAGAAGACTGCAAAACTAGAAAAACTAAGAGCGCAGGCACCTTGCAGCAAAGGACAAACTATGCTGAAAAAGAAGTTATAAATATTGAGATGCAACCAATATGTTAGGTCAGAACATGTACTTGCGTGATTTGGTTCTCTGTTCAGCTTCAACTGAGCGCATCTTCATATGGCTTGTGGTTGACTCATCTAGAGTTCGCTGGACGTTCAATTTTCGCCAAGCACATCCAGCCTCAATCAGCAAGCCATCTCCATCTTCACCACTTTGGTGTTCCTCATATATATCACACAAATCCCCACGCTCCCTAGACCAGGTAAATTTGAACTCCTTTCCACCAACATTAATTATCTGATTAAATTCAAGAGCAAAACTAAAACCGTTAGATTAAACCCCCACAAGCAGGTGTATCCAATTGACAACCACTACCAGTGGCAAAACCATGGCTAAAGAGACCGTAAAAGCAGCAATTTGAATGTAATAGCAACTGAGCATACAATACACTCTCAGCCAATAAGCTAGTCAATGTCTACCCAGAATCGACCAAGGAGTTAATGTGATACATTTGTAATCTTCGCCAACAAAATCTAAGCAACATGTATTCTTCTCCATTGCCATAATTTACAAAAGCTTAAAAGGTTGACCACAGGATGGTAACAGCTACAGAGATGCCATAAACTATTCACTTATTACGCAGAAGTAAACCAGCTCCTCGTCCAATGTTACATTACAATCTACTTTCTACAATAGCGGTTTTCCCCCAAATTCACTAATCTAGGGTACCTTCACTGAAAATGAATTGTCAAATGATTCGATGGCACAAAAGCAATAGAAGTATAATTCAACTGAATGAAAGAGTGTAGGGCAACTAGCTGCAAGCAATTCTAGGGTTATCTGAATTTGAAAACAAAATTGAGCATGAGAGACTCACATTCCCAGTGCTATTGTTAGGAAACGCATCGAACTTGATCTTGGCGGCTCCACCCTCTGCCTCCACCCGCTTGATCTCCTCCACCAAGTCAGGAGCCAACCGTATGATCATTCCAAAAGCCGAAGGAGTCTCCCTCCGAACAAGGTTAAAGGTTTCCTCAACCGTGCGAGACGACGGGGCGGCCGCCTTGGCGCTGGTAGTATTCCTCTGTCGTGAGGCGGCGGAGGAGCCACCTCCTCCGGTGGACATCCTCCCGCCGGGAGAAGGATGTCGGTTCGTCGGAGGTGGGAAAGAATTGCGGTTTCGGCCTGGTCCACCGCCACCGCCGCCGCCTCCTCCTCCACCCCTACCGCGACCGAGTTTCGACGATCCTCCGTACATCATCAAGCGGTCGTCACTGCAATTTCCTTAGAACCATGTATAAGCGTATACGTGTACGTATAGATTTAACTGATTGAGACGCGCGAGCGAAGAGAAGAGAAGAGAGAGAGAGACGATGATTAGAAGAGAGAGAGGGACCCAAGGGGGCTTCTGTTCTTCTTCTCTTCTCTTCTTCTTCCCTTTTTTTTAAACAAAAAAATGTTAATTTTGGTCACGAACGCTGCCGTTTTAGGTCTCTGGAGCGAGCGGTGAAAAAAAACTCCACCCGAAACCGTCCGGCTCGAGCCCACCCGGTTTTACACGGGTCATCAAAAAGGAAGGATAAGTATATAATTCCGTTGGCCTTGTCTTGAAGAAAGATATCAATTTCGCTCTCTTTCAGCATCAAAACATGTTCACAGGTGAGAAAACTTCTTCATTATGTATTTTTTCATTGATTCCACTGTTGTTATTTTAATTTGAGATTCTATGGTTTCAGCATTTTGAATTTGGTCCTCTGAGAGTTTGCTTTGTAATCCGATCTTGTCTTCTTCTCTGTGAGAAAAAAGCCTTTATTTGTTTTTTTTTTTCATTTTACTGAGATTTCCAGAGTGTATGTAGTTTAGAGTGATGTTGAATGTATTTATGAAGCCATCTAAGCTTGTTGCAAATGGGGTTTCAGGTTACTGTATTTTCATTTTACTGAGATTTCCAGAGTGTATGTAGTTTAGAGTGATGTTGAATGTATTTATGAAGCCATCTAAGCTTGTTGCAAATGGGGTTTCAGGTTACTGTAACCTTCACTTCTCAAGCCTGTATGTTAGATTCTCTCTTTTGTTCTTGTGTGATAAGATGGAGGTGTTTGAAAGTCTCGAGATTGATACTATTAAAGTTAATGTAATTGTCTCTTAATTTTACTACATAAGTTCCTTCATTTGCTTGTTCACGATGGTTTTACTACATGTTTCTTTTGATTGGTCCACACTGGGATTGAAAGATGTAAGACCTCTCCTGCATTCATTGGCACTCTCTCCCTGGATTGATTATGGTTTCATACTCTTTTCAAGTGTACTTATTAACTTTTCATTTTGTTTCTTCACTCTAGGGTCAAAAGTTGATGTTGTTGGGATCTGCTGATGAAATAATGATGGATCCGGAGAAGGGTCCTGTTTTTATGGAGGATCTTTCTGAATTTTAGAGCATTTATGTTTCCTGCGGTTTGGTAGTTTTGTGATAAGTTCTAGGTTGGATAGTGCACTACATTTCTAGACTTTGTGAAAACTGGTTGCTTGTTTTCTTATCTTTTAGACTATTTTGGCTCTATATGGACCAACGAGCATTACAAATTGGTTTCAGGGTTACAGTGCGGGCCTAGTCAATCTTGGGCCATACCTGTTACATGAACACCACGTTGCAGTGTTCAAAATCTGTCCCGGAGTTGAAATATGAATTATCCAAGTCAGTCTCTCTTTCTCTTCTCTGTTCTAACTAAAATGTCCATACATCTCTCGTGTTTTGCAATGCTGCTATCTCATGTAACCAAAATCTGCTCGAACCAAGGATGTGGATTAGGCTTCTCACATGCTCACGGTTGCAACACGTGAGCTATTTAGTGAGCTTGATAAAAGTGCTGTTCTTGATGGTTATTCCAATTCTTCTGGCTTGGTGTAGGGACTGAAAGGAGAACTTGAAAAAAAACATTTCCTACTCTGTGTCGTACTGTGGTTTACATGAAAGTGTCTCTTATAGATTCCTTGCCAAGGTGATCGATTAGTCTCTGCTTATTATTTCTGCACTGTTCTGCACTACTTGGTCTCCTTCACTCCTTTTTGGATAGGCTTTTCAACCAACATATTCAGTGGAAAAACTTGAACTCAATGCTACTTCTAATCTTTTCTCCTCTGACAATAATTTTTGTTAAACTCTTCTTACTGATCTTGAAGGTACTTGACTGTTCGGATTGTGAAGAATCATCCACAGCCGACCAACATGGAAGTATATTCTTTAAAAGAACCCCTTCTCAACATCATCCTTGTCTAGCTTGGAATACGCTGTAATAGGTCTATACGTTGGATTCAAAGTTCGGTTATATATAATGTGCGTTTAAACAAAGGAGTAAATTTAGAAAATATCTAAGAGATGGGTACTTGCAATATAAAGCCATACTCAATGGTAATAGGCAACGTCGATATTTGCCAGCGAATTCTCTGAAGATTGTTGTCAAACTATCTATTTCTATCTTCTTACTTTATCTGGACCATTTGCCTATGTAGGTGCTTCGTCTCACATGACCGGAATTTATTATCTGGTCTCGGTGTTGACCCACAAAGGCAAGAGCGCATGACTCTGGGCATTATGTTGCATGGGTCAAGCAAGAGAGTGAGGTGATTGGCATCATAATGTACAAAGGCTCGTGTTGTCTCCATGTAATCTCTTCTCTTTTCTTGATCTCACTTCTTGAAACATTTTAGATTGTTTAAGCTTTTTATTTTTTATATAGACCACCTTCATGATCCTTTTTATCTGAATTTTTCATTCGTGGAAATTTTGACATTATTGTTTTGTTATCATTTACAATGTCATAAGACTAGAAAACTCAAAAAAACGTGCATGTGTTTTTCAAGGTTTCCTTTTTAGAGGTCTCCTCCATTTGGATACCGTGAATCCATCCACCAATAAATATCTAATGAGCTTATTTCAAAGAGAGAACAATAATGATAAGAATAAATTGGACTGATAGGGATGTCACATGTAGAACAGTTAGATGAATAGCAGTCGTTGCACTTGTAGTAATTTATCAGTACATAAATATTCAAACCGATACCTATCGTCCTCTCCTGTGGGTCAATCACGGATCAAGGTCAACAAAGAACAATATTACGAATAAATCACATGTCAATAGAGGAAAAAAAAGATAAATATACTAGAGGCGCTTGCAGAAACAGACCCATATTTGCGGTCAATTGCAAACGTAGACCC
>OVBB01000323.1:0-27910 GCA_900406415.1 Isatis lusitanica
ATTTTCGAAATCTTCATGTTTGTTTTGAATTGAAGTGCTTGAATCACACCGCACTACAAGAAAAAGGCCTGTATAGCGACAAAACGTACCGACGAAAAAGTTCATCGGAAAGTTACCGAGTAAAGCACGGCGAGATTGTGTGAAGATTGTTCTTGCATTGGGAATTTGTCGGAAATTATTGAGAAAAGAAATTGTAAGAATTTGGTCGGAAAACTTCATCGAAAAGTCGTCGGTATCACTGTAATTTCCGAGAACAATGTTTTCTCGTTATTCTGTTGGAAAATTTCGTCGGAGCCGTATCGGTCTCCTCTGCATTCCGACAACACTTGGAGTTCTGGAAAAGTTGTCGGAACCGTTGCCGGAGACTCGTCGGTAATCCGTCAGCAACATGTGTCGGCAGAACAGATTTTCCGATAAGCCTTGTCGTCGGAGTTATATGGGTGATTACAGATAATAAAATAATTGTTTGAAAGAATCAATTATCATTGACATAGCATATACTGAGTGAACAAGAAAGAATTGAAAGGAAAAATATGAGTGAACAGAAAAAAAAAAAAAGAGAAAAGGAGAAATCGTAGAGAGCCGTCCAGATCGAGATTCAGCAATGGATCTGGACGGATCTGGGACCTCTTTTTTTTTGTTGCTGAAATCGATTCAAGGTTTTGTTCTTACTATTGCTTAGCCTTTGTACTTTCTCTTATATCGTTCTGCCATTTGTTACAATTGCACAGAAAGGCCATGAAGAGGAACCTGAAAGACCTGGAGTCATTATGTCTAATCACGTTTCATACCTGGACATTTTGTATCTGGTATGTGAGAAGCAAAATCGCCTGATTTCAAGGGTGGATCTGGTTGTTGTGATATTGAGAATTGTTGATCCTATTATTCACATTTCAAACGTATATATACATGAGTTGGTTGAGATACTAATCTTAAGATAAGATTATAGTCATTGACGGTTTGTTCCCTTTGCTGCTCTGTTTGAGCTGTTGCTTAATTTGCTTGATATGTCCTCTGGATGGTTTACCATAGGTACGGTAAAGTGTCTGAGCCAAACTTCAAGAGATGTTGTGGATGAGCCGTCGGTTGCCATTGAGAGAAGTAGAAGAAGAAGAGAAGAAGAGAAGAGAAACGCAGAGAAAAATTGCAGAGGAGATTTTGGATCAGTTTTTCCTCTGATACCATCTATACTAATACTGGTATGTGATTTTTTTCATGAGAAATTGCTTTTCGCCTTTCTAAGCACCGCTCATCTTTAACTAGTGTGTGCTTGTCTAGTTTTGTACTTCCTTATTATTCAACACTATATGTGTTATACATCCGATATTTAGAAAACTTATGAGCTAATTTCTCGCTTAAGATCTAATGCTGCTCCAACTCTGTTTTTCTTAGTGAAACAAGGAGAAACTTAGAGATAATCTAGGTGGTACATAGTAACTTTTGATCCAACTCTGTTTTCATTAGAATAGGATGCTCTCTGACACAAGCACACAGCACACAAATACTCTTTGAATCATACTTCTACTTTGACACACACTTGCACAATGATTTAGATCACACTTCTACTAACTAGACTCTCTTACACAAGCAAATCTTGCTTACACATCATCATCTCTAACAATTCTCTTAACAACTCTGTAAGACAACACTTAACTTTACTAACTTGGTAACTAACACTTCAACATAACTAACGACTCATTAGAAACCTGCTACTGGTCTGATTTCTTCTTTGACTCTAATTTGACTTTCATCTTCTTCTTTCTCATTCACTTACGACATTGCTTCCTTTTGCCTTTCTCCTTTGATCTTCTTCTCCTTATTGACTCGGTGATCTTCTTGTTCTGCTGACTGACTTTTCTTTTTTGGTTGCAGGGGTTTACATTGGTTCTGCAAACATCTGAATACAAAGCACAAGACGAGATACAAACACACAAACCAATCAGATATTGATAACAAAGACGAGAATCCCAGATGTGTTCTCGGCCACTGAAACTCATTTATAGAAGAAACTCATTTTCTTCTTCAACAATTTCATTTTGTGAACCCAGAAACCTTTTTCTTTTTAAATTACTTTTTTTTGAAACAAAAATTGAATTTGTCGGAACTGTCTCGGAACTTTATGATGTCTTTCCGACGAACAATTTCTCCCCTTCTCGCCGGTTGATTCTGACGCGGTCTACGTCGTCTCGTTGCCGGTAAGACCCAGCGAAGCATCGACGACATTTACTGACGGAGTCCCGAGAAATTCTTTTCTCGGTAACTTCCGACAACTCGTTCCAACACGCTTCCGAGTAATTAGTTTGTCGGAAATCACCGACAAATAGCTGTCGAATCCAAGTTTCCGAGACCCATTTGCCGACGTGAACATATTTCTCGGTAATGCCTCGGAAACCATGATTTCCGGCAAAAACCCGACTATATAGCCCGTCGTTAAACAGACCCATTTCTTGTAGTGCCGGAAGTCTCGTCGTAGTAACCATCCACAGATAAAAGGTATTCCTTGTCGAGATGTTTAATCTCAAACTACAAAAGAAAATGTTAAATAAAAAAACATTACATAAACATCCAATAATGTATTTGAGGAATTAAAATTTAATGGGATTTTTGCCCCCCTAAACATCTCATCACACGCACAAATATAGAGTAGAACCTCATCATGATACAATGCAGGCACTAAAGAAACCGCAAGGTTATAAACCACAGTCGTTAGTGCATCTCCAATGGTTAAAGACCATCATAGTTTCTAAGAAAATAAAAATATCAATATTCTAATAGTATATTTATATTTCAATTATTTAAAAACTTCTAAAATATTAAGCAAAAGTGACATGTGGAGATGAAAGTTTAGAACTGGTTCCAAAAATACTATTTTTAAAAAATTTGTACACTTTTTCTCCTATTTTTATTTTTACTTTATTTATTTTAAGGATAGAGTTCAGGTTTTAGAACCCCTAGTTGGAGATGCTCTTCTACTAGAAATAACTTGGGGAGCAAGACTATCATCATATATAAAGGAATTTTAGTTTTAAATTATCTCAGTCATACATACCGACACTAGGTCGAGACCTTCCTCCGGGGTAGAACCATGGACTGGCCCTTGTTGAATATGTCCATCCTTGTTAACATAATCGAATTGGATGTTTTGTATGCCTTCATAATCACATCGTACATTAATCTTTGTTACACCCTCATGGTCAGCTCTATCATCCCACTCATCGCCTCCCTTGCCCCCTTTCGGTTCCAATCTCGTAGGAATAATCTCTGTGAAATGTGCTCCAAGAGTGGACTCAGCATATCCGTGAAACCCAATGATTTTTTTCCCAAGGGCTGCTAACGTAAACTTTTCACCTTCTGGATATCCCATCATCTCAGAGATCCTCAAATTGGTCTTGAACTGAAGTGCTTGAATGATATGGTTTTTGTAATAACCCTCAACAGATTGGAGATGTTCAATTTTTAGATGGTCAATCTCAAACTACGAAAAACAAAAGTTCGTTTAAACAAAAGTCTGTATAATCTATAACAACATGAATAAAGGGATGAGTTGAATTAGCATATTTACAAGTCATACGTACTATCTGACATTGACTAATAAAGGGATGGTGTAGCTGAATGGATGAATCAGACATTGCTTGAAAGAGCAAGGTGCATGCCCTCTCATGCCGGTTTAGGAAAGTGTTTTTGGGCTGAGGCTGTGAACACAACCTGTTTCTTGATAAACCGTGGGCCACAGACGGGTATACATCTAAAGACGCCAAATGAAATGTGGTCAGGAAACTCTGCTGATTACTAAAACCTGAAGATTTTTTGCTGCACGGTCTATTATTATGTAAGTGAGGGTAAACTAGAGCCAAGAGCAAAGAAGGGAGTATTTGTAGGCTATAGAGATGGTGTCAAAGGGTACAGAATCTGGTCTCCATCAGAGAAGAGGGTCATTTTGAGCAGGAACGTAGTCTCTGATGAAAGTTCTATGCTCAAGAGTTCTGCACAGCTTATTGATGTCACAGAGGATGATGTTCATGACAAACAGGTGGAGCTGCAATCTAATCTTGAAAGAAGTGGTTTAAAGCAACATAAAGATTGTCAAGAACAGGAAGAAGGTGATCTGTCTGAACCTGCAGAATCTGAAAATCAACCATCTGATAGTACACATCACAGTATTGCGTTGGGTCGACCTTAGAGAATTGGGGTTCGAGCACCATTGAGGTATGGGTTCGAGGATATGGTTGGTTATGCTCTACAGGTTGTTGAAGAAGTGGATACTTATGAGCCATCCACACCACAAGAAGCTGAAAGATGAATCACATGTTTATATGGTGCTTTATGTGGATGACATGCTGATAGCTGCCAAAAGTATGTGTGACATTCAGAAGTTGAAAGACTTTCTAAGCACATAGTTTGAGATGAAGGATCTCGGTGCAACTAAGAAAATTCTAGGAATGGAGATTCTTAGAGACATAACACAGATGAAACTTTTTTGTCACAGAAAAGTTACATTGAGAAGGTGTTGGAGAGATTTGGTATGTCATCGGCCAAACCCATTGATACACCAAGTGCTGCAAATATACATCTCACCAGTGTTGCAAATCAGTCTGAAGAAGAAAAAGAGTATATGTCTCGGGTTCCTTATACTAGCGCTGTAGGAAGTTTGATGTATGTTATGGTCTGTACAAGGCCTGATCTTGCACAGGTTGTCAGTGTGGTCAGCAGGTTCATGGGACAACCTAGAAAGGAGCACTGGCAAGCTGTAAAGAGAATTTTCTGGTACCTTTGTGATACATCTCATGTTGGTCTCATTTACGGAGGTGAGAGACCGTGTGAGGTCATAGGCTATTCTGATTCAGATTATGCTAGAGATGTGGACAGTAGAAGATTAATGACCGGTTACGTATTCACTTTAGGTGATTCTGTTATTAGCTGGAAAGCAACTCTGCAGCCAACAGTGACATTGTCTACTACAGAAGCAGAGTACATGGCGTTAACTGAAGCAGCCAAGGAAGGTATTTGGTTGAAAGGGTTGGTCAGTGATCTAGGTCTGCATCATGATCAGGCTATAGTGTATTGTGACAGTTTGAGTGCGATCTGTTTAGCCAATGATCAAGTTCATCATGAAAGAACCAAGCATATTGATGTCAGGTATCATTTTCTGAGAGGTGGAAAGAGGATAAACGTGAAGAAAGTAGGAACTGCTGATAATCCTGCTGATATGTTCACTAAGCCAGTTCCTCATAGCAAGTTCCAACATTGTTTGGACTTGCTAAACATCTCAAGCTGTTAGTCTGGCCCTACAGGGCATCTGGTCCGAAAGGACATCTGAGGCAGAGGAGAAAGACCTGGTACATCTTGCATCATATGATGCGTCTGGTACATCTATATTGTGGAGGATTCAAGTTAAGGTGTAGATTTGTTAAATATGCCTTGAATCTGGTGAAGTCTAGAGCTTGTGTTCTAAGGTCCAGAGTTTATGTTCTCAAGTCCTTATTATCTGAAGTCTGGCTGCCTGTGAAATGCTTCTGCTATGAAGTATGGAGTATTGCTGTGAAGTCTGGCTTATTCATACTTTGTGATGGGCCTAATTAGGTTAAAGCCCATTTCGTGATTAGGGTTCCTTATAAATACTTTGTCTCCCCTAATCTCTGTTATTATCTGAAAACTTCTGCTTCCATCAATAAAATCAGTCTCCTTTTACCTGTAGATGTAGCCAACGCAACGTTGGTGAACCACGTATCTGTTCTTCCGTTTTCTGTTTGTCTTCTCACATCCGTTAAAACAATAGAGACCAAATCTGCACATTCTGATTCCATTAACATAACCAAAGTTCTATGAACTAATAACAAGATCAAGCAAGCTTCTACATAACATTACCTGAGATCCATCAGTAAGCTCACCGTAATACACACTGCCAAATCGGCCTTCCCCAATTTTGTAATCATTATCAAAATCGTTTGTTACTAACTGAAGTTCATTCAGTGAAAAAATCCTCAGTGATCGCTCAGACTTCACCTTCTTCTTTGTTCTGTGTACAAAAAAAAAAGAAAACATTTTCAAATCTATAAATTGAAGCTAATCCAGCAGTAGAATCTCTTACCTCATGCTTGGTGCATAGACAGAATTGATGGAAACTGAGTTGTAGTTCCCAAATTCAAATTCTTCTGTTTGGAAAATTTTTAAATCATTTTCTCCCATCTCAATCATCCGTACACGGACAGCTGTTCCATCCTTGAGAATTTCTTCATAGAATCCTATAATCTTCTCCTCTTTGATCACAAAACTCTGGCTACATTATGGCTGATCAGGTCTTGTCACTAAAAAGAGCTTCTCCCATGCTCCTTGTTTGTTTCCTATCTCAGAAATCCAAATTTGAGTGGATCCATGCTCTTGACATAGGAGCAAAAGTTTACTTCCTTGGGATGATAAAACTAAAGTAATGCCTCTTTTGACTTGTGGAATGGAAATTGGCTTGAATGTCTCTCTAGAAAAATCAAAAGACTGCACAAAGGGTCTTCCTTGCAAATTGACCAACCAATGTGCATCTCCTTCCACTGAGACCACCCTCATTGATTAGGAATATCCACAACCATAACATCCAAGTGCAACTCTACTGATCTCCAGCATTGTGTAGTAAAGTCATATATTTCACTGCCAAATTCATAGTTCTCTAAATCTCTATCATAGCATCCATAACTGAACCCCAAGATTAGTAAAAAAAAATAAGTTGCACAAAGGCCGCACACAACTTTGAACCGACACTGATGCTATTCGTTTTTTTCTTTCCTTCTTATGTTTCTCACTTAGTTAGTTGATTTCATTATCTTGTCTTCGTTTCGCTCTCATCACAAAAAAAAAACTTTTTTGGGGTGCAAATGTGAAGACCATCACAAAAACTTGAGATATGCTTCATAGAATATACGTAAAGTAAATTTTTCTCCTTCAATCTATGTCGATTTCTTGAGATTTCCTAGTTAATTCATAAAAATTCATAAAAATACATTCTTTGGCTGCTTCAGTTAAAGCCATGTCGCATATGTGAAGATATATAACAATTTTTAATAATCATTTTTAATTCATAAAATTTTTTTTCATAATAAAACTATATGGTGAATTTTTCAGGTCGTTAGATTTTAATTCCAAGAAAATTTAGCAAGATATAATTAATCAAAAATTGGTATGGCCCCTGCATTGCAAAGACACAATATAGTAAAGAGACGATTGGAATTTCTTTTTGGCAAATGATCTGGCGACTCTTGTCAATCACCTTTTAGAATGTTCTCAGTCAGTGGTTGGGCTAGAGGATCATAATACCATCCGTTTCAATGTGGATACAACTGTACATAGACGATCTACACTTCACATCCTAACGATTACAATCAGTGGTGAATCTAGGAAAAAATTTAACTGTGGGCACTATCATATATTTTGAATTAACCAGGGTATTACCATGAATTCTATATTAATTATTCAAAAAATCAAAATTGTGAACTAGTTATATAGAGAAAATCAAATTTTAACCGGGCGTACGTGACCCCGTCCATCATTACCTACGTCCGCCACTGATTACAATAGTGATATATTTGTTTCATTGTTGTAGAGAATCAAGAAGATTACATGATGATGTTGTTAATAATTGTGAATATGATTATTGAGATATGTATATACCTAGTTTATGAAATTAAATTAGTTTTAACGTTTCTATCCTATAGGGATATACACAAAGTATATCCAAGGATCTTTATATATATATATATATATATATATATATATTATTGTATAGATAATTCCTAATCTAGATTCTCTCCGATTTGTGTGTGACATGTTTGTATAAATACATTGACCTATTGGTCTCGATAATACAAGTTGAAATTCAGAATTCTCTATTTGTCATATCATTATCTATCTGTATAAGTTGTATGTCCGTCACCATTATCATTATGATTTGTGAGAGCAATATACAATTAATTCTTCCTAAACACAACAGTAAGGTGTTCTTCTCTCATCAATCTATAAAAATTATGATCATATTTCTCATTATCTCTTTTTCTTTGTTCAAAGTTTAAATGTGAAAGTATATATACGAAGATAACGATCAAAGTTCAAATAGGAAAATCTTTCTTTTTCATTGACTGAATTTAATAAAGGAAAATTTTCTATTTTTTGTTTTCTTAAGTAATTATTGTACTAATGAAAAAGAAACCCACCCAACCAAAAAAAAGGAAAAACCGCTCAAAGGTTCTTTGTTAATTCGTTCGTCGTTTGCTCTCTCAAGAAGAAGATATGGGAGAACGCAAAGTGTTAAACAAGTATTATCCACCAAGTTTTGATCCGAAGAAGCTACCTAGCCTCCGAAAACCCACGAACCATCAGAAAAAGATTAGGTTTATGCTTCCGGTCAGAGTTCGGTGTAACACGTGTGGTAATTACATGTCGGAAGGCACCAAATTCAATAGCCATCAGAAGAAGTCACTGGCGAGAAGTACCTAGTGGTTAAAATCCATAGGTTCTACGTCAAGTGCACCAAATGCTCAGCGGAGGTGACCATTAAAACGGATCCAAAGAACGAGGGTTATACCGTCGAATCAGGTGCAACTTGCCTTCGTGGTAATATTGGACACAAGGAAGAGAAGGAGAAGCATAAGGGCCTGAAAACGCATTGGAGTCTTTAGAGAGGAGAAGTATAGTCTCTAAAAGAGAGATTGGAGTTATGGCTGCGCTTGATGAGATGAAGTCTATGAAGTCTAGACGAGCGTCCGTGAGTGTAGACGCAATGCTTGAAGCTTTGAGTAAAAGACAAAAACAAGAAGAAGAAGTGATCAGGGAGAAAGAAGAATTGCTTATTAAGTCGATCAAATTTGGTAAGCGGACGAGGAACATTGATGATGAAGACTTGAGAACCGATGAGAAGAAGAAGAAGTCTAAGACGGCTAAAAGACGTGATTGCTCTAAATCGAAGATTAAAGTATCTTCTCTTCCTCGCATGACAACAACATCAAAGAAGACTGCAAAGCCACCAATGGGACTTGAATCATTGTGTCACAACTATGGCACCGACAGCGATGATGAGGAAAGGTGATTCGTTCATGTTATTGATTGCTCTAGCTAGGGCTTTTATTTAAATTTTTTGTGCTTAATGCTTTGTTTTCTACTTCACTTGCAAAACAAGAAAAGCTCTAAATCTATGGGGAAAAAAACAAGGAAAACTCTAATCAAAACTTGAATTTGCAGTGCTTCAATATAGTCTTCACAAGGAATGTGAATCTTTCAGTTGCACTCTACTTGATAACAGTGTTTGGACCACTTACATCCTTCAAAACAAATTATATCGTATCATTTTGGCTTCTTCTTTTACGCAAATTATATAGTTAGGTCGATTATAAATTTTCTTCCATTCCCACAGAAAACATAAAGTACACAACATTATTTGCTGACTCCATCAAAGAAACAAACACCTGAAACGAAACCGTATCTTCACTCAACAGAATCTCCTGAACATCCTTCTTTGGCTTCTCCGTCCTAGGAATCACAACATTAAGCACACCATTCTTGAGCTCTGCCTTAATTTCCTCAACCTTGGTATCATCAGGCAACGACAAGCTCGTGTTGTAGTAACCATAACGCTTTGAAGACCAGAACTCTTCTTCGTCCTCTGACTTGTGTTCTCCTTAATTTGACTATCAACATTCCATTGTCTACCGTGATCTTCACGTCATCTTTGGTTAGCCCTGGAACCTCGTACATAGCTTGTAAGTTGTAACAGTCGTCTTGCTCTTTTACTTGACCCATTAGTTGAGATGGTTTAATGTTGAAGTTTACTCTGTGCTTACTGTTCACTCTTGTGTTTGGAGAGTACAGAAAAAATTCTTAGATCTAATTTTACTATTCTCCTATGGATACTATTCACATTTGTGTTTGGAATATACATAGGGGGTGTACACTAGTCTATACACCATCCACCATTCAAAAAAAGAATACGGAAAAAGAAAAAGAAAAAGTAGATCTATTTTTACTCTCCTCATGTGGGTACTAGTATTGGCCCTTGTGATTGGAGTGTAAAGAGAGGATGTATACAAGTCTGTACACCATCCTTAGAATGTAATGCATTTACTCGAGTTGCAACGTAGTTAGAGTTATTCCAAAGTTTGAAGCTTTGGATGTTTTGTAGTTTCTCAAACCTCACATTCTAGTAATTTCAAAATATAGAGGTTTCATTTCTTATCTGGATATGTGTTCTTTTGAAGCTTTGGATGTTTAGTAACTCCTGCCCCAGTAGCTCCACTTCACGGCTGGCTTCCCCGATGCAAAGCATAGAGTTTCTGCAAGGGAATGTCAAGTGATTAATCAATCAAGGATCATATTAGTGGCCAGAACTAAGCAAGCCATGAATGAATGTGTACCTTTTTTGAGTTCAGGCTGAACAAGGAGCTAAGATGAGTTTCTTCTGGCTGAGAGCTTCCATGAATTCGTCCCAAGTTTCAACCTTTTGAGTGCATGCATCCTTCTTCTGCTTAGCCTCATCAAAGAGGCTCTTCTGGATTTTGCGGAGCATGTCCCTGACTTGTTCAGCAAAAACGTTGCACGTTCCGTACAAAACAGTTTTTTTTTTTGAATAAATCTAAAATTCTTAAAAAAAAAAAAAAATCACTGGGGTCATGTGACCCCTATCATATGCATGCCTCCGCCCCTGTGTGAATTTTAATTATCTGTATTGCTTTTTAACCATTTTTAATACTGACCCTAGTCAAAAATTTCTGCTGACCCCAATATATTTGAAGTCCAACTTTATGCTTAACTGAAAATATGTATTTGATCATTTCAAATTTAGTCTATATTCATTTTATTAAATTAAAAACCTTGTATTTGTGTCCATATCCTATATAGATACTAGAAAGCTTTTCTTGTTGATACAAATCCCATATAATAATTTCCAACCATACAAAAAAAGTTTAAGACATTGCTGGTTTTTTATAAACAAAATCAAATACTTTTTAGTTATCTTTCTTCATTTGTTATACTCCTATCATATAATTTTGGATAAACTATTATTAACCTTTTCAACATTCTCTACTAAAATAAATATCAACTAATTTTATCTTCAACTAATTAAAAAATGGTCAATAACATAATTTATATAGAAATCACTAAATGATATTAAGGTGAAATTAATAATAATATTTGAGTTTTATCTTTAAAATTATCTACTAATATAAATTTTCTTTTACAGTTTTAAAAGTATATATACAGTTAAAATGTTTTTAGTTATTTAAATTATACATAATAACTTAATTTTTTTAAAAAAATACAGTGTTATTTAGTATTTAATGATTAATCTATTATTGACCCCAGTGAGAAAAATTTCTAGCTCCGACACTGTCTTCACATGCTCTGTAGATTATGTTGGTATCAAAGCCATTGAAAGGAACTGGACTAGTTTAAACGAGTTCGAAAATTGTGCATTGTTTTGTTAAAGATCATAAAATGATGACAATATATATAGGTTTAAGTTTCATAAGATAATTTAATTCCATAAAAAATATTTATGACTGGCCCGCCAAAATCACATATCCTCAAATATCTTGGCTTATCAACTATCTCTAACCTCCACAACTTAGATTTTCTTCCATGAACGAATCATTTTTCAGATTTTTCAGACAGTTTGTTGATAAACTTATGATAACGTAAAATGACCTCCAACAGTGTGATGTAAACTCATATATTTCAGCCCAAATTCGTAATTGTCTAACTCTCAATCAAAACAACCATAGTTGAACATCAGAATCTTGTCCACGTTGTTAGACTCTTACCCAATCAGGTAAGTGTCATATAAAAACAAGTTTTCTTTATCAATCCATGTAGATTCATCATGCAAATCCCAATTCACCAACCTTTTAATGGCATGACCCTGAGCATCTTGAGATAGTGTGCTACGCAGAAATAAATTGTTGCACTTCACCAAATTTCTTATGACTGGCCCGCCAAAATCACATATCTTAAGATATGATTATCAACTATTTCTAATCTCCATAACTTAGATTCTCTTCCATAAAAAAAAACTATTTTTAAGACTTTTCAGATAGTGTGTTGATAAACATGTGATCACTTAAAAGAGCTTTCCAATGTGTTATTGTTACTTGGTATCTAAGTAAAGAAGATATCGGAAGCCTAGCAAGGATCCCTTCCTCTAAATCAAATGGAAGAGTAGTCAATTCAGAGTTGGAGTTGTGCTTCTGTTGGATTTCTAACTTCTCTTCTTTATCGTCGTCCCTTCATCCATTTGCCTCTTATCCAAATGTTTCAACCATTTTTCAAAATTCAAGCAACAACTCAGAAATTGTAAAGAATAAAGACGTATTAACTTATAGATTTAGATAATGTTTCTTATATATGATTATGTCTTGTGTAATTGTTTGACGTCAACAGAAATGAATGATGAGTTTTGGTTTTGTTATTGATACCTTGAGGAGTTTCTTGTCATCTCATCTTGTCACTTCACCAAATTGTTAATAAGACAATAAGGACACCAAAAACATAAATATTATGGTAGTGTAGTGGTTCTGACCATGAGATTATATGCAAAATCTCCAGTTCAAATCTCGTCTATGTAGATTTTACCTGTTTTTGATTTTTTCTTTTTTTAGTTTTATGCAGAGAATTAAGTTGGGCCGGCACTGTATACAGCATTCACCGTTAAAAAAAATAGATAAGAAAAAAAAATATATATTTTTACTCTTCTTATGTGGGTACTATTGGACTTTGTGTCTGGAGTGTAAAACCATTATTATCGACAGTCTCTTAAAGGAATCTTAATATTATTTGAATATTAAAATAACGTAAAAGAGGAGAAAAAAGGAAGAAACGAACCTTATTTAAGGTATAGAAGAACAGTCTCTTTTAGGCTTGAGTGACAAAAAAAAATATGCTATAAGAAGATGTGTACAAGTCTGTACACCATCCACCATCACGAATCAAGAGAGAGAAGGCAACAATTTCTCAGCTCCATATGTAATGTCTCGTATGTATTATTCACCCTTGTGTTTAAAGTGTCGAGAAAGAAAGTGTACACCAGTACACCATTCACCATGAAGCCTTGCAAAATCATGAAAAAATAACAAGAAATTACTTTCACTCATAAAAATCATTACTCAAATGACAAATCAAATAATAAAAATTGGCAAGAAATGATTCATTTCCCCCTTATTAATCAAATCAACCCCACTATCATAATAGCCACTGAAAACATTTATTTTAGAGAAATGACATTTGTTTTAAAGAAATTAATCAAGCAGTGGAAGTGAAATTAAAGTTAGCACAATTAGTGCGACGGCCCAATAAAGTTGAACTGAAGCCTAATCTATTACTCGCTAAATCAATTTCGATTAAATTATCTTCCAGCTGTAACCCTCCGATCACCACAGAGCTTTGCACGTTGACTCCTCCGTCAACGAAACCCAAACAGATGACGTCATCCCTGACCTTCACCATTGAGTTAGCTCCAAAGATCCTCCAAACCACGTCTTTGCCGTGAAGCACAAGCTGGATCTCAGGCACGGCGTATCCAAGGCGCGTGACGCCGACGTTTCGCGTGCTGTAACACGCGCCGAACGGTTTAATCGACGGCACTCGAGTGAAGTTCCTCGCGGCGGCTTCTCTGACGAACGCCAACCTGAAGGCGTTGAAGATCGTTCTCTCCATCACTGTGTACGGATCCACCGTGCTGATTCTGGTTCCTCCAGTTCCCATAGTTCGGTTGATCTTCAGAAGCGTTTTGTTGATCGGAACTGATTTCCCGGCGACTTTGATGTCACTAACGCCGATGAAATAATGGGAACTGATCAATGGGTTTACCAGAAGCGGCGTCGTTTTGAGCCCTGAGATTTGGACTCCGGGGAGGAAAACGTAAGGTCCGTTACCAAAGAAGGCGACGCCTTTTCCTGAACTGAGACAGACGGCGAACTTCCGTTTGAAGCTAAACGCGGCGGCGAACTGTAACGGCAATCCGATTTTGTTGCGTCCCATCCCAGCCATGCCTACGGTTCCACTAGCAAGTCCTTCAAGCAGAAAGTTTGACCCGCAACTGAATATGAACTTGGGGATTTTAACGACCCGACCCGGATTCGAGCCGTTAGTTGACTGAACGGATACAACGTCCATAGCATACTCGCCGGAGCTCTGGCGTCCGGCGATGATGTTGTCTGGATTTGAGCTGCACGTGTTGTTGTTACAGCCTGGTCTCGGAGGAGACCCGCAATTTGTGCTGCAGCCAAAGGAGCCTGCGAGTGAGCAGGCGGCGGAGTTGCAGCGAGGGGCTCTGTAAGTGGTGGAGACGTAATCTTCTTCGCAGTTGACCCAGAGATATCGGCCACTGAGGTCGAGGACGACGGAGGCGGCGACCAGAGGCGTGCGTTGGTTGATAACGGTTGTGTATTGGAGGGTAGATTGGTCCTTTGTGACAGGGAGGATGAGAGCTTTTGGCTGGAATGATGGTTGAGCAAATGAGAATGAGAAGATGGAAAGGAGAAGGACGGAGAAAATGATCGGAGAAGAAGCCATTAGAGATGAATATGAAGAAGTACTGATGAATAGAATTGGCGTGTGTGAGTGTGTATTTATAGTAACCTTTTTTGTCTGCGGTGGCCAATTTGAATATTTGGATAATGGTGTTACGTTAGTGACTTTCGAGATCTGATATATATAATATTTTTTTTTCAACCAGATCTGATAGATAGTTTCGCTATTTTAGTGAAAATGACACAAATCAAATCCAAGTTTTTTTTGGTTGGGTTTTATAGTAAGACAAAAAGAGATGTTATTGTTTACCCTTGTTAGATGATTTTAGTTCTTTATCATCTCCCAGTTAGTGGTTACTAAAAACATATTTGATTTGTTCAATAAATTTTAGATAAATTTTAATTTGTTGTGAAAAAAAAAGAGTGTTGCAAACGTATTTAAGTTTAATTCCACCGTAGAGTTTAGTTCCTAGATTAGAAAGGGATTTCGACTGTTAGGTTTTGTATCTTATAAAATTATCAAGGTTGATTAACAATAAAATAACGTTGTGACTTACTAATTAAAAACGTGATCATATATTAGAAGAAATATATATTCGAAAGGGAAAGGAAACACCCTGGATGGGATGGGTAACATGGGTTCATAGGAAATGCAGGGTGTCTTTCTTGACTTTTTGACCTTTTTTATTCTATTTGAATTTCATTTTCAAATAAAGTTTTGTCAGTCTTTGGTTTCATAATTTTTCTTTATTAATAAATTAGAATACATGTGGTACACAGAGAAAAATAAAATATTCTAAATATAATAATAACTTGTACGAATTATAATATAATATGTATATTTAAATTTTAAATTAAAACTTTCCTTCATTTATCTAAAAATAATGTTCTTAAACAGTAATTGATAAATCCACACAAATAATTAAGAAATTTTGAAGTTGAATTACATTATCAGAAACAATTGTGAAGAAATCCTACATGGGTGAAAAGGTTAGAATCTTTTTCTTAAAGTACCATATTACTTTAGACTAGATATAGTTACTAGTGAATAAAAATCAATATAGTAATGAATCTTATGAAATAAATTCAGATAAATTAAAATGTATGAAATCTAATATTAATAACATGTATAATTATAAAAATCGTATATTAAACTTTTTTTAATATGTACATTGAATTATAAAATAACTAAAAATTGAAGAATTTAAAGAATCAGTTAAGAAAACTCATAATTGACCTACAATCTTCAAAACTTTTTTGAAAACAACACTCTAAATGAAGAAAAGGAATTTAAAGCCATGTTTTAAATAATATACTATTAAGAACTAAATATAATTTATTATGGTGAATTTTACGAGAAAGTTTTAAATGTAGACTTTGTCTACAGATATAAATTTATAAGATGTGAAGTTTTTGGTAAGATTATCGGTAATATATTGGCTATCATTATAGAAAAGACAAAAACTTAATTTTACATTAAAATATAAATCTCCTAAAACATAATCATACAAAATAACAAACTATTAAAACATAACTAGCATTTACATTAATAAAATCCATTTTAGTATTATATCAACTATCATCAAACTAATCATACAAATATCTTATTGTTGTATAATCAAAAATTAGATGATATGTACATCTATTTTATTATGTAGAAGAATAATAAAATTTATGTTCATATTTTCTCATTTTGATTATATTTATTTTTGCTGTCAACTATCTTTTGATTTAATTTATGGATATAATTAAAAAAATGTAATCATGTTAATTAACAATTGAAGAGCCAAACTTATTATTTTATGTATTATTAACATAATTTTCTTTATAATTCATTTTTATAACCTTTAATAGATTTTTATTTTATAATTATTAATTTAGTTATCTATTAAATTTTGACACATGAATTTTTTTTTAAATCATGTTAGTATTACATGGCATGGTCATGTTAATTAACAACTCTGGTAAGCCAAAGTTTGTAATGAATATGTATTTATATATATTTTTAATATATATTATTTCCATAATTTATGTATTTTTCCTTTTTACATTATTTTAACAGATTTTTATTTTTCCATTTAATTTTATGTAAGTGAGCATATTATTCCTTTCTCTTTATATAATTAATTATGAATTTGATTATATTATACTGTTATTATATTCTTGACATACATTAAAATATTTAACCATAGTATTACGTGTTGGGATCATGTTTAATTGTTTATTAGCAACTTTAAAGAGCATTATTTTATATAACAAAATTATAATATTGGTAATTTTATGTCATAATATTAGTCAAAACATTTTCACAGACTTCTCTCTAGGTTCCACGGTTAAACTTGTATTATTATCACATTCAGTGGCGGGTCTGGTTTGCGATGGACGGGGTCACGTGCCCCGACTAAATTTTGATTTTCTCTATATAATTAATTCACAATTTTGATTTTCTTTGAACAATTAATACATAATTCATGGTAATGCCTTCAGTTAATTCAAAATATATAATAGTACCCTCGATTAAAATTTCTCTTAGATCCGCCACTGATCACACTTACTCTTACTCTTATTCAATGTGACATAGAGTAAGTCTCACTTATGTAGAAGAGCCCTATATATACTAGAAAGATAGAATCATATGCTTGTCATAAAACAGATGGTAAAGAAACAATTTTGAGTCATTGCAAGTCCTTAATTCTCTTTTGGATATATCTTCGCCAATATCATTACATACCTCTTAGTGACTGTTACAATGAGAAACAAAAAAGAGATATATGATGATAATTATACATGCCTTGTTGTCTTCTAAAACTGTTTTGTCTGTCCTTATAACGAGAAGTTTTAAACGTATAAACCATATTTTTGGACAAACCAAAGCACTGTGTATGCTGCCTGCTCAGCTGCAATTTTCTTTTTGTTTTATGGACTTCAGAAACACTCCAGAACCTTTATCCAAAAATCTTCCTACATTTGGACCCTAACTTTCCCTATACATTGTGTCTTCCAATGCCTCACACAACATAACTTTTACAATTGATCTTAGGTTGACACTTTTTAGTTCTTTCTAAACACATGCATGCGTTGTGAATAACAAAACAAAATGCCAACACAAAGTAAACAACTTGCATCATCATAACTAAAACTCGAAACCTGATAAACAATCTAACAGCTTTTAGTTTTTCTTTTAAATAAACCAAACCTTGAGAGATAATCTACCTCAAATTACAAGAAGTTTATTGGCATGTGCATTGTCTTTTTCAACATCATCATTCAGCTTCTTCATCTAATGACTATTTTCCCTTCTCTGCATCGTCATCTTCGGTTTTGGTGTATGATAATCAAACAAAAATGGAAAATAAGGAATTAAGTGATTCAAAATACTCTTAGGGTTTTGGTGTTTGATGATAATAATAAAAAAAAAATTTTAACTCAAGTTCAAGATTCGTACACTGAGTTCAAACTCTTTCTTTCTGATAAAATTACCAATTAAAACACCAATAATTGACTTTTTCTCCAATTTTTGAAAATATGAGAGCAAATGTGAAAAGAAAAATTATTGTATTTAATCGGAATTTCTTGAGCTCCAATACTGGAGTTGGGAGCAGAATTAGGCCATCAGCCAAACTCGGATTTCATATATCCTTAAATTTCTCAACAAGTTGAATCTTTCATAACTTATAGGTCTTTGAATCTTGGTACCTTTTAAATATGTATCTTGTTGTATCCTCTGGGTTTTCTTCAAGGATCTGACTTGATTTCTCATCTGCCCAGACTGAGATTTTGACCCACTTTTATAAGGTTTTCCATATGGCAAAATCTCAGCAACTACCTTCTTCTTTCCTTTCCTTTTTGTTGCCACCATCTTCTCATGGACCTTCTAAGCTTCAGAGGGACCATCCTTATTCTCTTCTTCTTTCTTGTTCTCAACTTCAGTGGGCTGTGCTTCAGGGGGTCTGCTTCAGAAATTTGACTTGATTTCTCTTCTGCCATAGACTGAGATTTTGACCCTCTATGTTCTTCTGTTGCAATATAAGGTTTTTCAGATGGCAAAATCTCAGCAACCACCTTCTTCTTTCTTTTCCTTTTTTTTTTCCGTTGTCATCACCATCTCATGGACATTCTCAGTTTCAGATGGGACCGTCCTTACTTTCCTCTTCTTTCTTAGTGAGCTGAACTTCAGTGGACTTAACTTCATCGGGGTGTGTTTCAGGGGGATCTGCTTCAATAGACTGTGCTTCAGCGAGTTGTGGTTCATTGGGATGTGCTTCATTGGGTCTGTATCTCAGCCATGTGCTAAACAAACTTCCATCTCAATCAATCGGAGGCTCATCTCTATACATGTCAAGGAATTGACTCAAAATGGTGGCAAGTCCTGGTGAGTAGTTAAATAAAATATACATTTTGGGATTCACATGGTCTATAGTATTGCTGTCAGCAACAGCATTATTGTCTTCATCTATCTTTTTTTCTCTATGCTGATTTCCTAATATGTTTTCAAATTCTTATTTTCTACCTAATTCACTCAAGAATAAAAGATAGTGTAAAAGAAGCAAAAAAAAATTCTTAGATCTACTTTATATGCCTATCAAAAGTTTACAAGAAAAACAAAGCAAAAAGAAATACCTACTCTATTTTTATTGTTATCATTCATTTTTGTGTTTGAAGTATACAAAAAAAGATATACACCAGACTGTACACCATCCGCCATCAAACTATACAAAATCATGGATAAACAACGAGAGTACCACCAACAAGATTGATTTCACTCATAAAAAATTATTACTAAAATCATATAATAAAACAAAATCGCATAAAAAACCATCAAAGTGGCAGCCACTGGCACTTTAAACCTTTAAAGTTTTTCACTAGCAATTTTAACCTTCAAACTACAAAAGTTATCATTAAAAATCTTGAATTTGGCATTTTAAATCGCGCCGATATCGAAGTTAACAGAACTGTTAACTGAACAGTAATTTCCGTTAAAAGAATAAATTTTAAAATTCAAAAAATACTAAAAAATCTTAAAAATTTTGAAAAACCTAAACAATTCGAAAAAATCATAAAAATTCATAAAAATACATAAAAACTCAGAAAAATTAAAATTAAATCAAAAGAAATTCAAAAACTAAAAAAAAAAAGTAAGAAAAAAATTCAAAAAATTTATAAAAATTCAAAAAATTCAGAAAACTCAGAAAAATTCAAAAAATCTGAAAATATCCAAAAATTTGAAAATAATAAAAAATTAATGTTCAAAATAATTATTAAAATATTAAAAATTAAAATTAATACTTGAAAATATTGTTTTCTTTAAATATTTATATAAATTAGTGAATTCAAGATAAAATACAAAAATAATTTTATATTATACTATATATTTTTTGAAAATTGTCTTTCTCAAAACACTATAAGAGAATGGGGTGATGCTAAACTATGGTACCAAACAAGCATACAATATCATACAAACATACTATATGTTTTTTTTAAGAAAAGAATGGGGTGATGCTAAACTATGATACCAAACAAACATATGATATCATACAAACATACTATATGTTTGAATTTTTTATTATTTTCAAAATTTTGGATATTTTTAGATTTTTTTGAATTTTCTGAGTTTTTTGAACCTTTTTGAATTTGTTTAAATTTTTCTGATTTTTTCTGAATTTTTTTTTTTGATTTTTTGTGAATTTCTTTTGATTTTGTTTTTGAATTTTCTGAAATTTTATGAATTTTTATGTATTTTTCTGAATTTCTATGAATTTTTTTCGAATTGTTTAGGTTTTTTCTAATTTTTAGGATTTTTTTTTAACGGAAATTATTGTTCAGTTAACAGTTCTGTTAACTTAGATGGCGGCACAAGTTAAAATGTCAAATTCAAGGTTTTTAATGATAACTTTTGTAGTTTAGATGTTAAAATTGCTAGTGAAAAACTTTGAAAGTTTAAAGTGTTAGTGGCTGCCACTTTAAAAGTTTTTTTATGCGATTTTCCCATAAAAATTGCCAAGAAATGATTCATTACCTCTTGTTAATCACATCAACTACACTATCATAATAACCATTGTTCATTTATTTTAAGGAAATTAATCAAGAAAACATTGGTTGTCTTAAAGAAACTAATCAAGCAGTGGAAGTGAAATTGAAGTTGGCATAATTTGTACCACATCTCTATAAGGTTGAACTGAAGCCTAATCTATTAGTCGCTAAATTAATCTCGATTAAAGTATCTTCCAGCTGCATGTTAGGGAAAATGCACAAAACACGCGAATGCGTAGCGGAATAAATTTCCCCACACTTGTGTGAACCTGTGAGGAAAAGACTTGAACTAGAACTATGGCAGAAATGAGCTAAGTAAGAAACTAAATGAGACACAATCTTTTTACATGGAAAACCTCCTCGATGTGAGAAGGAAAAACCACAGGACCGTAGTCCACTCAAGATTCACTATATCAAATGTTTGAGTGTTACAACCACGTCCTCCCTGTTCCTACAGAACAGATCCAGAGACTAAGGCTCAAATAGAGCAATCTCCAACAACAAGAGAACTCAACAAGAGAGCAATACTAGCTTACAAAACTAGCAGATACAAACGACCTCAGCTATCTAGGATTCCAGAAACCAGAGAACAATCCCACCGTACAAATCCAAGATGAACAAGTCAACAACACCTCTGCCAAATTTTAGCTTAATCAGAGAAGATCTCACCGTCAGATTTACCAAACACTCAAGAATGCAACTGCTGAAGAACTATAGCGACCAGCTTCACTAAAACCCAAATTCACAAGAAACCAACCGTTGAAACGACAATCCCACCGTTGAATCTCAAACCCACTGAGTCACGAAGCTTCCCACAAAATATCAGCCAGATCGGACCACTTTCGAGCCCCCAAACGCAGCCTTGACTAACCCAGACGAAAATCACCTTTCTTCTCTCTTTCTTGCCTCTCTTCCTTTTTCTTTCTTTATTTTTTGTGTCTGATGTATAGAAGGATGATTCTTATTATTGAATGATTGACTTACATACACGATATATATAGAGACTCTAAAGAGAATATACAGAGAAGATATTGACAGAATGATATAATCATGTATGGAAAGTGTATATCCTTAACATGCCCCCTCAAGATGGACTAAGTGAAGTGAGGCCAATCTTGGACATAAGTGGTGTGAACCGTGCGCGCGGAAGCGGTTTGGTGAGGCCATCAGCAAGCTGATCAGATGCGGGAACATGTGAGACACGAAGAACTTTGGACTGGACCAAGTTGCGAATATGATGGTAGTCAACAGCAACATGTTTCATCCTGGAATGAAACACCGGATTGGCGCAGAGGTAAGTAGCACCAATGTTATCACAATAGATCACTGGAGGAGTAGTTTGGTTAACGCCAAGTGTTTTGAGGAGAGACCGAACCCATTGAACCTCAGATGCAGTATCAGCAACGGATTTGTACTCTGCTTCAGTGGAGGAGCGCGCAATGGTGGACTGTTTCTTAGCTGACCAAGAGATTAAATGTTTGCCAAGGTAGACCAAGTGAGCACCAGTGGAGGAGTAATCATCTTTATTACCATCCCATTCTGCATCAGAATATGCGTGGAGTGACAACTGATTGTCTGAAGAGTAGTACAGACCACGACTGCGAGTACCACACAAGTATCTGAGAATACGTTTGGCTGCCGACCAGTGTTCTGTTGTTGGGCGCTGCATGTATTGGGATAGCTTGTTGACCGCGAAAGCTATATCCGGACGTGTGAAAATAAGGTACTGAAGACTGCCAATGACCATACGATACTCGGTAGGATTCTCCAAGACCGTACCTTGGAGTTGAGTAAGTGGCTGCTTGTCATCCATTTGTGTGGCCAGAGGCTTGGCTTCGAGCATGTTGACTCGTCTCAGAAGATCTGTAATATACTTAGACTGAGTGATGGTTAAACCTTGTTTATCTCGAACCACCTCAATGCCAAGGAAGTAACTCAATAAACCCAGATCTTTCAAAGAAAATCGAGCACCAAGACGATCAATAAACATCTGCACTTTCACTGTGGAGTTGCCTGTGACGACAATATCATCAACATATACAAGAACGAAGAGGGCAATCTCATCAGTGACAAACGTGAACAGAGAGGCATCTGCAAGAGAGTTATCAAACCTGAGGCTTAAGAGATATGTGCGGAGAGCATTATACCATGCTCGGGGGGCCTGTTTGAGTCCGTAGATAGCCTTCTTTAACTTGCAGACATAGTCCGGACGGTCAGCATCAACAAAGCCTGGCGGTTGCTCCATGTAAACAACTTCTTCTAATGGACCTTGCAGAAACGCATGATTGACATCAAGCTGCCGAAGAGGCCAATTCAGAGTCGTTGCAAGACTGAGAATCGAAAGAACAGAGGCACGTTTGATGACTGGGCTAAAGGTCTCAAAGTAGTCGATGCCAGGGCGTTGAGTGTATCCTTTGGCTACAAGACGCGCTTTGTACCTTTCAATGGTGCCATCCGGATTGCGTTTGATTCGAAAAACCCAGCGACAGCCAACAACATTATCAATGCCGTCAGGAGGAACCAAATCCCAAGTTTCTTCAACTATTTGGTTATCAAACTCAGTGGTCATAGCATGTCTCCAATGCCAAGTGCCGAGAGCCTGTTTGTAGGTGACAGGTTCAACATTAGTATAATCCGCTTTGACCTGGGAGAGGAACCCGTACCTTTGATTTGGTTTCGCAATATTGTTTTTAGCGCGAGTGGTCATCGGATGTTGATTGACTAAGGGAGCCGGAGGTGCAGACACCTGAGAATCTGCATCGGAAGAGGATGGCGAAACAGAACATGTACCAGTTGAAGGTTCTATTTCCGTAGATGCAGGGACATCCGATTGAGCCGAGATCGGGGGAGACTCGTGGTTTGTTGATGGAGCAGGAGACATAGCGTCAGAGACAGAAACCGACTGAGATGCACTGCTCATGTCATTTGCGGTAGGTGAAGGCTCTTGACCCGGGTCCAGTATTGCAGTGGGCTGTGGGAGTGGTGCAACAGTTAGAGGAGCACTAACCGTGTCATCAGGAGGAGAGATTACCGAAGATGGTAATGGGGAGTCCTGTGACTTAGGGAAGATGTCTTCGAAGAATTCTACATGGCGAGAAACATAGAGCCGAGAAGTGTTTGGTTCAAAACAATAATACCCACTCTGTGTTTGAGAATAACCAAGAAATATGCAAGGAGCAGATCTTGGTTGAAGTTTATTTGTGGTATATGGTCTGAGACACGGGAAGCAGAGGCACCCAAATACTCTAAGTTTTTGATAATTTGGTGGTTGGCTAAAGAGAAGAGTATATGGAACTTGAAACCGGAGAGAAGATGATGGTAACCTATTGATAAGATATGTGGCTGTAGAGAAGGCAAAAGACCAAAACTTAGTAGGAAGAGAAGCATGGGATAGAAGAGAAAGACCTGTTTCAACAAGGTGGCGATGCTTACGCTCAGAAACTCCATTGAGTTGAGGAGTGTGGGGTGGAGTGGTATAGTGGGATATACCATTTGTGGAAAGATAGTTGGCCATGACCATGAATTCCCCACCGTTATCAGAGTAAAGCGTGACAATACGGGTGTTGAGCTTATTCTCGACTAAGGCTTTGAACTTAACGAAGGTTTCAAAAACTTCTGATTTTTTCTTTAAAGGATAAAACCAGGTATATCTAGTGAAATGATCAACTAGAATGAGGTAATACTTGTATCCATCGAATGAAAGAACCGGAGAGGTCCAAACATCGGTGTAGACAACTTCTAATGGCTTGGAAGTTTGAATCGTGTTTTCCCCAAATGGCTTTGTGTGACTTTTGTAAAGCGAGCAAGATTTGCAAAATAAGGAAGATGACGTTTTATTGGATAAAGGAAGATTGAAACTTGAAATAGTTTTATTCAAAAGGTCTACATTGGGATGACCTAACTTGGAATGCCAATCGGAAAAAGAAGACTTAAAGCTAGAAAAAGCACAGAACGAAGACATGGAAGGCGACCACTCGTACAGCCCATCTTTAGCGTGTCCCTTTGCTACTGGAAGCCCCGAGTTGAGATCCTTCACCTGAAACATCATAGGATCAAAAGTAACCGCAACGTTATTGTCAACACATAGACGATGGACTGAAATCAAATTCTTCTCCATACTCGGTACATGTAAGACATTAGACAGAGCTAGATCACGTCTTTGAGAGGGTAGAGAGATCGAGCCTGTGTTCGCTATCGGGAGAGCATGACCATCGCTAATGACAACGTTACCACTTCCAGTGTAAGGATCATGAAGAGACAGATTCTGCAAATCGGCTGTCATGTGATGTGAGGCGCCACTATCAAGGAGCCAAGATGGTGTCTCATGGGGAGACGCGACTGCAACGTTGGCCCGTGGTTGTTGTTGCTGAACAAGGCGGTACTGATAGCATCGTTGCGCACTGTGGCCATGTTTTCCACACGCTTGACACTTCCCTTTGTAACCGCGACGTTGAGAGTTGTCAGAGGAGTGAGAGACACGTGAGTCTGAGAGACGGTGAGAATCCTGCGGGAGAGATGGAGACGAATTGGATCTCCAATCAGAGCGAGACGCGGCATTGGCAGAAGCCGGAAAATTGGCTGAAGAAGGCATCGCACATAGGAGCGCAGCTTCTCGATTACGAAGCTTTTCATGAAACTCCTCAAAAGAAACAACTGTTTCTCTGTTTTGAATAGCATCGCAGACAGCACGGTACTCTTCTGGGAGACCATCGATCACATATTCAATGAGATCTTCAGTATCAACAGCTTTGCCAAGAAGAGAGAACTCATCTGCTTTTGTCTTCATAAGCTGCATATACTCGTCAATGGTTTTGGATCCTTTGGTACTCCTTTTGAGTTGATCCTTGAGTTGCTTGATATGACCCCGTGATGGAGTACCATAGGTCTTGGCGAGAAGTTTCCAAGCTTCCAACTTTGTCTTGGCGTTCGTGACAAGAGCTTGGAGTGGAGTGGAAATCGTGCCCAACAGGGCTGCAAAGATGAGTTGATCTTGACGGAGATGAGTGGTGTATTTTGGATTGACCGTCGGAAGGCCTTCAACAGTGGTGAGCTGTTCGGGAAGTACATATGAGTCATCAATGTATGCTTGAAGAGCATGACCTCCAAGGAAGAGGCGAATTTGGAGACACCACGACAAGTAATTTGTCGTAGTTAGCTTCGTGACTCCTACCATGTTGACAGAGAGAATTGGTGTTGACGGATCAGCCGGATTTGGCAACGTGTAGGACGATGTTGCAGTTTCTGGTGTCGATGTAGACATGATCGGAGGCGGCTGAAAAGTTTGAGCCGGCGGCTAGGGTTGAGAAAAAGAGTTTAAAGGTTTGAGATCTTTTTCTGCTCTGATACCATATAGAAGGATGATTCTTATTATTGAATGATTGACTTACATACACGATATATATAGAGACTCTAAAGAGAATATACAGAGAAGATATTGACAGAATGATATAATCATGTATGGAAAGTGTATATCCTTAACATTATGTGTGTGTGTCTCCTAAAAATTAGGTCACACTCAACTTATATAGGTCTTATAAAAAACCTTATAAAACCTTATAAGACTTACATTTCAACACCAGATTTCTGAGTTAACCCACCAGACTTCTGAGTTAACACACCAGACTTCAGATTTGGTTTTCTCTCAACCAAACCCATGGTTTCCTTACACTAGGAGGAACACCAACACTGCAACCCTCCGATCACCACAGAGGTTGGTGGGTTGAGTCATCCGTCAACAAAATCCAAACAGAAGCTGGCGTCCCTGACTCTCACCATCGAGTTAGCTCCAAAGATCCTCCAATCCACGCCTTTGCGGTGAAGCGGATGCCTCTCTTGATTGTTTGACATTTTGATTACTTTTAACATAAATATTTTTAAATATCATGTCTTGAGGTTTATATAAAAAATAGCACACAATGACTAAAGTGATAAAATAGCTAGAATTATACCTTTAAACCAAAATAACATTTAATTTTGATAATCATTTAAAATATATATTATATAAATATAAAAGTAATAAATCATTAATTAAGGTTTATAACTTTGGGCTTTTTGATTTAGGGTTTAAGATTACAAGATTAAAAAAAATAAAAATTTAGACTCGATGAGAAAGGAGAGTTTATATTAATTTAAAATAACTGTATAATTGCAATCTTCATTTTTGATGAATGTAATTTTTGTCACATCCATTCTTATGTGATATATTTTTTTATATAAACATTAAAATGTGCTATTTTGATAAGTTCTCTAGTGTTTATTCTACTTAATTTCATTTTCAGATAAGGATTTTTCTTACTTTTCTTTTTATACCTTTTTATTTATTAATAGATGAAAATACATGTGATACACACATGAACATAAAATTTTAAATATAAAAGTAATAAATATCATGTAAATCGAAAATTTAGATTAAAATTTGCGTCAGTTTATCAATATTAATATTCTATAAATGTAATTGATAAATCCACATAACCATTTTTTTTTAAAGTTGATCTATGTTATCCCAAATGTTGGTGAATTAATCCCCATACATGAATAAGAAAGTTATAACTTTTTAAAATATTATACTACTTGAAATTAAATATAATTGGTGAATAAAATCAATATGTTATTAAAATTTATGAAATAGTTTCAGATTTATATAAGTTAAAATGAAATATAGTTGGTGAATAAAAACCAACGTACAAGTGAATTTTATGAAATAAATACAGACAAAAGTAAAACGATTGAACTAATATTAACAACCTACACACTTTTAATTTGTATATTTAAATTTTAAATGAATATATACATGGACAATTCTCAAAAAGGACATATTTTCATGTTTTTGTGATCAAAATAGTATAATATGATGAAAATGACAAAAATGACAACCCTAATTAATAACTTTTGAACCCAAAATTCATTAGTTTAATTATCTTTATTTTTACCTTGGTGTGGTACTTTTGTAAAAAAAAACATAAAAATGTGGTATTTGAGAATATTTTTCTATATACAACAAATTATAAAAATATATTTTATAACTCAAAATATTACATTACATTCACTCATAAACATTAAACAAATCAAGTAATAAAAATTGCCAATAAATGATCCACTGCCCTCTTCTTAATCACATCAAACACACTATCATAATAGCCACTGAAAACATTTATTTTAAGGAAATTAATCACGAAAACATTTATTTTTAAAAAATTAATTAAGCAGTGGAAGTGAAATTGAAGTTGGCACAATTAGTGCGACGGCCCAATAAAGTTGAACTGAAGCCTAATCTGTTACTCGCCAAATCAAATTCGATTAAATTATCTTCCAGCTGTAACCCTCCGATCGCCACAGAGGTTCTCGCGTTGACTCCTCCGTCAACGAAACCCAAACAGATGACG